>JABUQX010040219.1:37500-52371 GCA_015478945.1 Trachelipus rathkii
ACTACCTTCTCTAACTCTAAAACCTAATTTTATGCTCTTGTCTTGAGACCCAGTATGGCTAAGAATTCATCCTTCAACTCGTTTAATATATCCAACTATAACTTATTTTATAATTTCCGTCTGAAGGGTGGAGTATGTGCCTATGTAAATAGAAACACTTCTATAACACGTCTCGAGAATCTCGAATCTCCTAACTTCGATGCTTTGTGGCTTAAAATCTTTTTCCTTCTACTACAATAATCTTATGCTTCTGCTACTGTTCTCCTAACAGGACAGATTTTCATGCCTTTTTTATTACCTTACTACTTCTCACGAGACTGTTTATATCTTCTCATCCAAATATTTAGTCCTCTTTTTATGGTTTTTCATTGTACACAACACTGAATTGTTGGGTTCCTCTCTTACTGATTTAGGTGGGAAGAAGCCGAATCATTCAGTATTCTCAACGATCTGGAGCAACTAACTAAATAACCCACACACATTCCGGACCGTCCCAACGATTCTTGAACACACACGACCTATGTTTCACCACTAGTCCTTCTCTCTATAAATACACCACCTACAAATACAAAGACAAATACAAACCTTATATCACTTAATTTTAATACTTTCTCTCCAACATCTCCATCCTGCCCTATGCGTTTACTGGCACTTTGATCGGCTGATTGGGGGGCATTTGCTTGCTTCTACTACGCTAACTATAAATTGGAGTGATCTGCTTTGACTCTTAATGACCCTTCAGATTCTGCCGATAAAGTGGGAAGCTGATAATTGGTTAATGGGATGAGCAGGTTCATTCTTTCTTGGACTAAATCTTTTTCTCCTCAAAATCCATGGTTAGAGACAATGCTTATCTGGTGTGGAAAAATTCTCGTTCTCCTATCACTCTTTCAGCTAGAAATAGTTGCATCGATACTCTTCGACGAGCAAAGCGGACTTTCATTAAACGAAAGTGCTGACCTCCTTTGTTCTCCCCTACTGACAAATCTCTCGGGCCTCTTGCCAAAAACATCTCTGACAACTTCTGTAAATCATCCTTCCTTTCCTCTTATTCGCTTCTGATTGATTTCTTTTGTCTAATACTCCAACCTGAAAAGCCAATCATCTCTTTGCTTTGGCCTCCTATTTTCTCTAAAATTCAACCTTGGACGATTCTGGTATCCTTCTTCCTCCTCCTTCTCCTTCTCATCTTCCTTTGCCTTTACCTGTCATTTCATTTTGATCGGCGTTGCATGTAGCTCCTGAAAATCTATGAACGTTAGGGAAGGCGGGGCCGATGCATTCCTACCTTCCCGAGTTTTGGATGGAAAGTGTGCTTCCGTGCTGACCCCACCCCTCGTTCAACTATATCCTCCATGCCTCAATACTCACTTTCCCTCAGTTTTGGAAGCGCGCATATGTCCAACCTAATTCCGAAAAAGTGATGCTGCTCTGTCCTCTCTAACTATCACCCGTATAGCTCTAAACTTGTATCTTTCTAAGATCTTTTGAAACCCTTCTCAACTCTCACTTCTTAGATCATCGTGGGAATCTCATTTCCCTTCTTTCGATACCAGTTACGCTTTTTCGTGTGCTCGAGCATCTACTGGCGATATACTTTCTATTTAACAGATTTATGGTTTTTTCCGCCCTTAGGAACTACGGAAGACTTGTGTGGTGGCGCTTGACATATCCGAAGCATTTGACGGGTATGGCACGCGTCACTTGCCCTCCAAGCTCCCCTCCTTGTTTCCTTCTTCTCTTTGGCTTACTTATGGTACTAGCTTTCTTTTTCAACGCCTCAACTGTCGTCTGTTGTTGAGCGGGCGACTTTCTTCTGTTTTTCTGTCCAATGAGTGTGTTCCTCAGGGGTTCTGTTTTATCTCCTACTTTCATTCTACTTTTTCATCAATTGATGTTCTCACCTCACAGTTCTAACTTCTATCCATCATTGATGTGCGATGACTTGACCTTCATTCTTCAACTCATATCAATTCTGCTCCCTCTTTTACTTCAAGAACTTGCCTTTGTCGTCTTAATTCTTTCCTGATTCTATTTCTCGCTGATCTGGATAGAATCTCAGGGTGGTTCGTCTCAAGCTTGTGAAATTTAACTCTTTTAAAAACCCAACTTCTACAAATCTCTCTTTCTCTCTAAGACACTTAACTTTTCTATCTCTTTCACGTTCTCTCGTCTCTCCTGTTGACCAATATAACATCCTTGGCCTTAACATAAACAAAAAAATGTATTTGAAAACCTCCAAATCACAGGTGGTTGCTAGGCGGCCTTCAAAAGAAACGGAGTTTCTTTTAAACTGCTAACTTTTTTCCTCCTTCTCAGCTACTCCACCTATACCAAGGGTTCTTTCATCCGCCCTGTATGGGAGTAGCTGCTTTACTCTCATATCTGTGGGCGGCGGAGGTTCTGGTTTCATCCGCGGCTTTTGGATAAGGTCGAGTCAAAGGCCAAAGACTTATAAACTGTTCCTGCACTTCTAGTCACTGATCCTTTATTTTGACGGCGCGATTGTTGGTCTTATTCCTCAATTGCTCGAGGAAACTATCCACTCGCGAACACCTTTACGACGCCCTCGTTACACAAGGGGTGCTGTGTCTGTGTCGGCAAATGAGTTTTGTGTTGATGTAGTAACTTCCAGACTAGTTGGCTGCAGTGCTTCTTCTTTCCTTCCACCGCTGTTCGTTGGACATTCTCTTCCATCATCTGTTCCTACTCAATTTTTTTAAATTTTCCCTCACTTTAAAGCCTACGTCTGTGCTCATCTGCGTAATTTGTGTTAGATGGATTTTTGAGGCGTTCAACACCCACTCCTTGAATAAGGTTCTGCTCCTTAAGCTAGCTGAAACCCCACAAGAATGGCATCTCCGACGGTGAACCACTTCTAGAATGCATTTAAATAGCATAACAGAGGAGCTTGCTCGCTGACAAAAAAAAAAAAAAAAAAAAAAAGAGATTTCAGAGAAGTGGAAGCGCCGCCTTACCTGGCACCCCTGGCCAACAGCACTGATTTGACGAGGTGGGCTTTCAGCAAATAGACCTACTGAAGAAGAGGATTGGATATGTTAGACTTTGATAAGTTCATGGCCGAAATTGCATTGACATCTCATTCACCTTCAAAGGAATCACACCAGGGAACCTCATCGTAAAAACTGAAGAGACAGTCATCAAGGAGCAAAGATAATTCAAATTTGCAGTTTGTGAAAGAGGAGATGAGGCCTCTACGAAAACATGAGATGGCTGCCTACAGAAAAGAATCCTTTCATGCGGTGGCATGAAAAATGGGCCAAGCGTTGTTCATTATTATCAGTGCTTGCTGGCAAATAATTATCAGCACTTCCTTCATCAGTCGATGAGAGAGCGTATTTTATAGTGTAGTTAGGTAAGAATGTTAAACACAACAAAAGGAAATGTATCTCGCCAGTACTAGTGAAAGCTAATGTTTTTGCCTTCACAATTTGTGAATTTTTGAATTTGAGTATTTGAATGATATCTATCTTAAAGAGTATTTTATTATGTCATGTTTGGGTAATAGCGTTTTTTTTATTTTATTTTTTCGGCTGATAATTGAGGTCTCTTCTTTCATTATTTATTCTTATATTGTAGCTAGTTAAAGAATCTTCTTGTAAATTGTAATCATGTAGCCTAAACTTGTGTAATACTTACTGCGAAATGAAATGGACCTTATTTTTAAATAAATAGAACATCAAAAAAAAGGTTAATTAAAATATTTATTATTTTTCAAAAAATTATTTAAATTTTTTTTTTTTTTTTTTCCTTAAAGTACTATTTTAATTTATAAAAAATATACTTGGCACAACCAAATATGAAATATAAATGACAAAGTATTGTTTGTACAGGGAATGCAATCTTGAGTGCCTAGCAGTACACAAATGTTCTATCTTATTACTGTGTATTTATTATACTAATTAAAGTATCAGTATCGGTATCGGACCTTTTTTTTTTTAAAAAATTAGAGTATTAAATTATATGTATGTGTCAGCTTATGGACTGGAGTAAATATATTTATTCTAGAATATTAAATAATATATTATATATATATATATATTATATTAATATATATATATATATAATATATATATATATATATAAACCTACCTTTTAACGTGTTTTATCACCCTTTTTAGAGGCGTAACACGGGGCACCACAGAAATCGAACTTTAATGGCTTTCTTATTCCAATCCAACGCCACCAACATGTTCTCAGTCGACTTTTAATTCTTGGACCCCCAGGTAGATAAAGCTCCAACTGCTACGCGGAGGATTTGAACCAGCTTCCTCTCGTATGAGAGTCGGCGACTCAGCCTCTGCGCCACGAGGCGTTTTAAAGAAAATTCTTTAGATAATAATATATTTTCTGTTTTTATTTTTTTCTAAATTTTAAAATTTTTTTTATGAAAATATATATATAAAAAATATATATATATATATATATATATATATATATATATATATTATATATATATATAGACATAGATGAAAATAGTTTGAGAGGATTGGTAGAGAGATTTGGCAGTGTGTGTTTAAAAGGCAGGGCGTTGAAAGTAAAACATAGAAAAGAGTAAGTTATATTTGTGAGTTGAGGACTGTCCTCAGTGTGAAGTTATGTTAGATGTGAGCTGCTGGAGCAAGTGTCTTGAGTTTAAATATTTAGGTATAAGTTTAATGAAAAGAACTTAAGTTCTACAGTGTAGTCCGAAAGTTGTGAATGGCAGGAAGGTGGCTGGTTGCATTGAAATCGTGGTGAATGTGAAAGGACTAAGTCTCGAGTGCGCTAGGGTCCTACATGAGGATATGCTTTTAACCTGTTGTTATTGTATAGTACTTAGATTATGTCTGATAGACAGTATATTATTAAAGCTCCATGTGTTCAGATGGACAATCTTATTGGCGTGCTAGGTGTGAAAAGAATTGATAAAATGAAGAATTAACGTATTAGAGAGTTGTGTGGTGTGAAGAAAGGAATAACTGAGAGAATAAATAAAAGTATGCTGAGATGGTTTGATCATTTGAAAAGGATGAATGTTAGTCAGTTGGTTAAGCGGATGTATAGTGGTGAATATGTTGGGAATCGACCTGCTGGGAGACCCGAGAAAAAGTGGATTGAGACAGTAAAGAATGTCTGGAGGAGAGAAATGTGGAGTTTGGCAGAGGCGAGAATAATGTGTATATGGGTGAAATGGTGGGGTTTTGTGAGGGGGGTATGGTTGGGAAACTCTAGGGTGGATTTTCTGACTGCGACGAGTTCTCACTAATAGTTATAGAGGGGCTGGGAAGGCTGAACTTTCTTTTCGACTTGTCATTTTCTATTACTACTATTCGGTGTCCGGTTCATGTCACGCTACCCCCAGCCTTGGTGAAAAAAGGTAGATAATTATGATTTTATATATATATATATATATATATATAGTATATATATATATAATATATATATATATATATATTATATATAGATATATATATATATATATATTATATATATATATATATATAATATATATATTTTTATATATATATATATAATAATATATATATATATATATAATATATATATATATTAATATATATATATATATATATATATATATATTTATATTATATATATATATATATATATTACGGTATATATAATATACGGTATATATATATTCTTTCTTTCTTTCTTTATCTACCTTTTTTTCCCAAGATTGGGAGTAAGGAGCGCTACAAGCATCGGGAAAGAAAAGCAGTAGGAGAGTATGACAAATGTCGAAAAGAAAGCCCAGCCTTACCGCCCCCTCTGTACCATTAATTAGTGAAAACTCATCACAGACAGAAAATCCACCCTAGAGCTTCATGGGACCGCGACGGACCCTCACTATGATAAAATCGGCAATGTAAGGGTTCATCCCTTGGCCAGGTGGGCCACAACCATGCCCCCATTACAAAACCCCGCCATTTCTCTCCTATCACTGCACCTTTCTTCTCCCTTCTGCCAAACTCACATTCTCTCCTCCAGACATTCGTCACCGACTCAATCCACTTGCTCTTCGGTCTCCAGCCGGTCGGTTCCCAACACACCTGCCACTATATCCGCTTAACCAAACCGACTATCATTCATCCTTTCCACATGACCAAACCATCTCAACATACTTTCATTTATTCTCTCATTTACCCCTTTCTTCACACCACACAACTCTCTAATAAGTTCATTCCTCATTTTATTAATTCTTCTCACACCTAAGCATGCCCTAAGATGCCCATCTGAACCATGAACGTTTAATCTATACTTTCTTATTCCAGACCAGAGTCTCAAACTACCATACAATAACACAGTAACAACATACCCTCTCATGTAAGACCCTAGCCACTCAAGACTTAGTCCCTGTACATTCACCAACGATTTAAGCACCAGCCACCTTCCTTGCCATTCACAACTTTCCATCCTACACTCTGCATCATCCGTTCCCTTCTCATCCAACACATACCCTAAATATTTAAACTCAGACACTTTCCAGTTGCTCCCATCTAACATAACTCCACACTGAGACTGTTCTCATCACAACCATAACCACTCTTATCTTTCTTTACTTTCAAACCCCTTCCTTTTACATTACCCTGCCAAAATTCTCTACTTACAATCCTCTAACTTCTCTTCAGATTATTCGCCACACAACCAAAATCCATCCGCCATATAGTAGGATTAGAGTGCACCCTCCACTTCATCTCCATTCTCAATCATTCTAACACCATTTCCTGCCCTCCCACCTCTAATTCTTTCATACCCCATCCATATACAAATTTGAATAACCAAGGAGACATAAACACAACCCTGTCTCACTCCACTATTAATCCTTAAACCAATCACTATGACACCATTAATTCTTACCACGCTTCACTAATCTTCATACATACTTTGACTCCATTCAGGCCTACCACCAACACCTATATCACTAATACCTTCCTAAAGCGTCCTATAAACTCTTATCATACGCCTATTGTAAATCCATAAACCTAAATATAATTTATTCTTCTTCTCCTCATTTTCTTCAATCATTAGTTGCAATGTAAGATTTGATCCACACATCCCTTACCACTCCTAAACGCACCTTGTTCTTTACCAATCTGTATATATACTTATAATATATATATATATATATATATATATATATATATATATATATATATATATATATATATATATAATATAGTTATATATATATAATATATATATATATATATATATAATAATATATATAATATATATTATATATATATATATATATATATATATATATATATAATATATATATATATATATATATATATAATATATTATATAATATATATATATAAAGATATATATATAATTTGCGTTAGTTGAATTTTTGTTGAGTTTAACACCCCTCTTGAAATAAGCTTGCCCCGTAAAAATAAAATAGTGTTAAAAATTATATATATATATAATATATTATATATATATATATTATATATACTATATATATATATATGATAATATATATATATATATATATATATATATAATATATATATATATATAATATATATTATATATATATATATATATTATAAAAAAAAAGCATATATATATATATATATATATATATTTTCTCTTTGCTGGTAGACAAACTGACAAGGACTTTATTGGGGAAATATTCTCATACTTCTGCTCCTCTCACAACTCTGATTATTGAAACACTCATATTTATCTTTTTCTGGCCTTCTGTGCCCGTATCTTTTCCGTTAGATTCCCAAACTGCATGCAAAATATATAGAAGCTTCAAGATAAATTTATCACTAAATAAATGTACATTACAAAAAAAATTCTATTTCATCTGATAAAATAATGAACAAAAACCTATTCCTGCATTGGAAATACATTCCTTAGTAGTTATTTGTTTCATTATCTTTCTCTCTCTTTAATTTTTATACCATATTTGCAAAATTGTTTGTATTGAAATATTGGTCAGTCCGTGGCTCGCTGCTTTACAGAGGTTATTGAGGTTACCTTCTTTCACCTTCATATTAGTTTTCAGTTAAAGAGTAACACCATTTAAATTCGGCTTCATTTGAGTGAGTGAGTTATCATATGATGATTATCGTTAGTGGATTTTTTATAGCTTGTCTGATTTTTTAATTATTAGATTAATGGAGCTGCCTGCTCTTTTATTCATAAAGCACACTTAAGGGAGTGACTTGTTAGCTAATGAGTTGCAACTATTTCTTAATAGCTTAGGTAGGACATTTTGAAAAGTTTCTTTCTGACCAATATGATTATTTTGAGTAACATTTAAGCAGAGAACCTCTCAACTCTGCTACATTGTATTTTAATCAAATACAGATAGACTAAAGAATTGTTTATTTTCTACCAAATACCAAACAAATTATTAACTATCAATTCATACTTATGTTCTAAAGATTCTATTTATTTTAACTTTTACCAGGCATCAAACTCAATGTGCCCTGAATGCCTCAAAAATTTTAAGTGTTTTGTATATTTAGCGTTAGGTATCATGAAATAAGGCCACTGGCCCCTTAGTTGGTTAGTTTACACACAAAGAAAAATTAATATAATTATAATAATAGTTTAAATTTGAATTTAAAAAAACAAAACAACAAAAAAAAACACGCTTACCGAAATGTTTTGAATAGTGACACTGTATTTTCTGAAGTATTGAGTTAACTATGTACTATTTATTTTACTTATTACTAGTGATGGGACGATTAATCGTCATCGTCATCGCGCAAAAAAAAAAAATCGGCATTAATTTTTTTTTTAATATTCGTCATCGTCAAATTCGGCCCGATTATTTATTTTGCCGATTTAATTGATAAAAAAATTATTAAGAAATTTTGAAAAATAATAAAACTCAATAATAATAAATAAATAATTTTATTTATATTATATATATTATTATATTATAATATTAATATAATATATATCTATTCAATATATTATATATCATTAAATCAATATAAGAAAACTACGTAAATTGTATATACGAATTTTGCTTATGGTATTGTAGGACATTATCCAGTGGACTAAATGGATTCGCCTTTTCTGTTAATGCGTTGATATCGCTAACTCGATCCTTCCAGACAAACATATTCCATTATACACATACTTATATCCACACCCCTATTTTCTAGACAACAGCTTACAGACATCCTTATTCCCTTATATCTATCCATACGTGTAGGGGGAAAAAATTGCCCACATCGTATGTCCTGCGTGTCGTAGAAGGCGACTAAGGGACGGTGGTTGTTAGGTTGGGCTGCCTACTACCACTTATCTTTGCCAGGAATTGCTAATGCATGCCTTCGGAGAAGTTTGTGATCGCAGTAAGTGCCCTTCTATCCTTCGGCGGAAATGTGTATGGATCGTATCTGTATATGAATGATGTCAGAGCGAATAAATGTTGAGGACGAGAGTGAATGGCATGTATTTTTCGAAAAGGCAAATTTGATTTGCTCGCCTTGATTGAAACGAAAGATGAAAGGAAACGGTGAAAAAGGAGGGTGTGGTGTGAAATGTGTTTGTGTTGCTGTGGAAAGGAATAGAGGGTTTGATAGAATGGATTTGCAGATTCTGATGAGGTGAGTTTGGTTAGAGTGCTATTTTTAGATTTTCATGTGTCTATGTGTTGAGTACTTAGAAGTCTAAAATTTAAAGTTTAAGTTTGAAAAGTTAAAATTTGTGTTGGTTGTTGCGACAACAATGATCCATCTGTAGGGAATGATTGAAAAGAGTACGATTTTCGGGGATAATCTGAATGATGTTTTGGATGGGGAATAGGAGAATTCAGTTCATTTTGCCACATATCTGCCCATTCAAGGGATTTTTTTTTTTTTTACAGTTGTCACCACCACTCACGGGCAGAGGAGGTGGAGTACTCTCAAAAGTTCACCCTAGCTCAAATTTGACGCATTAATATGAGCACAGACGGCAGCTTTAAAAGTGGAGGGAGATTAAATTCAGTAGGAAAATACAGAAGATGGAAGAGAATTCCACAAAAACCAGAGGTGGGTGGGAAACGAAGGAAGCACACAGCAAAACTAGCCTGGAGAGTGACTAATGTCAACACGATACTTCGGTGCGACAGAGATACAGCAACCTATTGTGGCTAGAAAGGCAGTTCGGTAAAGGTTGTTGGTACTGTTGGTTACGCTGATTGATAAGTTCTCCTCAGCACTTTGCCGCTGCGGGGTACCTATAGGATTAAAGAGATAGTAAAGCAACCAACATCGCATCGCAAAGATAGAGGGTCAATCAGGTGAACTGGAAAGTACAGAACAGTTTATAAGCCTTTTTTGCGTTGACTGACCCCCTGTTCCAAAAGCCGTAGGGTTGAACCAGAAGATCCCCCCCCCCGTAGATATTGGAGAGCAAGTACTCCATACATGGGTGGATCTGGAGACCTTGTTATAGCGGAAGCAACTGAGGGAAGGAGAGGAAAAAGTCTCACAGTCTAAACCGGGAACTTCCAGTTTCTTTGAGGCGGCCCTAGCAACCGTTGTGATGTGAGGTTTCCATAGACATTTTTTTTTGTTCATGTTAAAGCCAAGGATGTTTTATCATTGGGTTCCAACAGTGAGAGACCACTGAACCCGTCGAAAGAGACAGGAAAGTATAGGAAGTATTTTTGGAGAAAGGAGAGCATTTGTAAAGTTGGCGTTTTGTAAAGAATTGAATATTTCACAAAGGCTATTTTTATCCATCATCGAGGAGGAATAAAATCGAAAAGATTAAGGACGAGCAGGGCATCCAGAAGTAAAAGTATTCCGGTGAAGTAGAATGATATGATGTTGTTAAGATATGAATAGGTCGAGTTCATTTTCGGAATACGAGTTGGATAGAGTAGAGGTGCAGTGAGAAGAAGCATTTAATGAAAAAGTAGAAATTAAAGTAGGGAGATTGAGATAAGACAGACAGAACCCTGAGGAACACCACTTTTGAAAGAAAAAGAAGAAGAAGTTCGCCCCATCAAACAACAGCCGATATTGAGCGATTGAAAGAAAGCTAGACAACATAAGTAAGCAAGAAGAAGGAGGAAACCCAAAGGAGGCGGAGACTTGGAGGCAGTGTCGCGTGCATACATGTCCAAATGCTTTGGAATTTATCAGTCAAAGCGCCGAACCAACCCAAGTCTCCCCGTTTATGTTCCTAAGAGCGAAAAAAAAACCATAAATCGGTTACATAGGAATGTATATCGCCAGTAGACTTCTGTGCAACGAGAGCCGTACTACGATCGGAGTTTGAGTTTCCAGCGATGATCTCAAGAATGTGAGTGGAGAAGGGTTTGAAAGATTCATAGATAGAATACAAGTAGAGCTATAGGGCTGATATTTAGAAGGATCAGAGTGGCTCCTTTTTTTTCGGGAACGAGATAGGTTGCGACATGGTGCTGAGAGTTTCATCAACACTGAGGAGGGAAAAGTCGCAGTATTGAGAGCATAGAAGATATAGTTTTTGAGCGACAGGGGCCGAAGAGATTGCCTTTTCAGTGAAGAATAAGCAACACAATGGATCAGATCGAAAAAAGGAGAAAGGCATGATTTAACAGAAGTTGCTAGAGATGAAAGTTTTCGTAGGAGAACCAAGGAGGTTAGCGCACTTTCCTTTGATGAAAGCAGCTTTGTTCGTCGAAGAGTATCCCTGCCAACGATTTCTAGCTGAATTGAAAATTAGCGAGAAGTGATAGGGGAGAACGAAGAAATTTTTCCACTACCTGAAGCATGTGTCTCTAGCCTGGAAATGCCAGAGAAAAGCTACGATCGAACCACGAGATGATGAGGAAAGAAAGATTAGTTTTAGAAGGAATGAATGAGGAAATGAAAAAATTTAGCTGGAAGAAGAATGAACCTGCTCATCCCATCAACGATTACAGCTCCCTCCTTATCTCTTTTAAATCTTTATACATCCATCATTATTCCTTATGAGGTAGCCAATTTGCTGATATCATCTGCAAACTTTGAAACCTTACATTTAGTCCTTGTTCTAAATATTTTTTACATGTATGAGGAACAGCCACTTGAACCTAAGAAATCGTTAGGGACCACAAACATGTCTCCTCATTTCCATTAATAGAATACTTTCATTTTCATTGATTAACTATTATTATTATTATTATTATTAATTATTATATTAAAAATATTGAATTATTGCCTTATGGCCTTATCAAATAGACGATCATAATTTATTTTTATTATTATTTGTATTATTATGTTTATTATTATTATTTATTATTATTATTATTATTATTATTAAATATAATTATTATTATTATTATTATTATTATTATTATTTATTAATAATAATAATAATAATAATAATAATAATATTATTATTATTATATTATTTATTATTATTATTATTATTATTATTATTATTATTATTATTATTATTATTAATTATTTATTATTATTATTTATTAATTATTATTATATTATTTTATTGTTATTATTTGTAACTTTTTTCTAATAATTTAAATATAGTTTTTCTGATTTTCTTGCAATTCTGGCTACTAGTCTTTGGAAAATATAGTACAAAAAAATTAGGGCATTATTTAAATTTTAATTAGTTTCCTGACCGTGTTTCGTCACGCGTTAAACTTCGGACATCTTTCAGGTTTCGATTCTAACATTTGAATTGACATTAAATACCAAATTTACAAAGAATTAAAATTACAAATTAGATTTTTTTAAATTTTTTTTTTGCATTTCATAATTATTATTGAATTTTTATATTTAATTTAAGTGACAATACGTTAAACTTTTATGTTATGTCTGGGTTGGAAATGTTTTTTATGTAAGTAAGCTCAGCAGTTTTAGTTTTGAAAGCTTCGCATGAGCGAGTGCAAAATTTGAATGACTAGATATCAGGTTATAGGTGTTTTGTTATGGTCCGCTGAATAAATGTTCGTAGTTTATATATTTACTAGGTTTAAAGCGGGTGCTGTATGCCCTATCTGTAATCTATTCAGTTCGTGGTGTACCAATATACGTCGGACCGGTTACAGTCAGACCGGGGACATCGCCGGAAATTGGTACACGACCATGTATTAACTGAGAAGGGTTATCCTTAGTATGAGAAGCAGGAAGAAATTTTCTTGTTTTCTGGGTATAGTTAACTTTAAGTGATTTTGTGTTGCCTTGTAGATTTAAGTTTGAGTGTTAATATATGCCGCGTAGTGCATTTTCCTCTTTATTATCCAAAGCTTTTGCATTTTTGAAGTTTTTTAAAAAAATAAAATTTAATGCTTTTAGAGATATTATTCTTATTCGTATTGTCTTGTTTTTTATAGAGTTTGTTGATCGTTGTTTTATTATTTTTTCCGTTATTAAAAATTTAAAGGGTGGTTACAGTTGATCAGGTTCTGTTTAATTCTTTGAACTTCAACATCAAATGATTCCCAATCCGAGCACACAATTTATAAGTTACCCTATATAATGGAGTTTTTTACAATTGAATTTTAAGTATACTTCTGGGGATAAGGAGCTGTAATTAAGGATACAGGACCATTAGTCAGTTGGCTTGACATGTTGTAGAAAAGGTCCATCATCATTAATTTTTGATTTAATATCCAAAAAGTAAAAATAAATAATTATTTATAGATATGTTTCAGATGTAAGAAATTTGAAAGAAGACCATGAGGCTATATCAACCCTCAAACAGAATCCAAGCATAGTAATCAAAAGACCAGACAAAGGAGGAGGAGTGGTGATTATGAATAAAACCAGTTATGAACTAAAACTTAAAAATATCTTGAATGACGTTAACAAATTTACCATAGCTCCACCAAACATTAATAATATCACTAAAAATAAAATAAATAAAATAGCACATGAAATTAAGAACAAAAATATCTCTAACAAAATTAAAAGAACTGGTCATTACAATGAAGGATATATATATGGACTACCCAAAATACACAAAGATGAAATAAACCCAAAAGAGAAAAATTTATAAAATGCAATGAAAAATATACTCAATTATTTAAAAACTGTCCAATAATGCCATTTAAAAATATAATAACCCATAAATACTCATTCAGATTCATACAATAATAGATAAAATTAAAAAAATAAGAAAATATTTACCAACTTCAAATATGAGCTACGGGACTAAGATACAAACGTTATGAATGTGCAGCTGCATTCAAATACCGTTTCGAATACAGTTAATACAAACGTTCGCCCAACGCCTTGGCATTGAACATTCAAAAACTTTACGATATACGCTTAATAATATAGTAAAGAAAAAAATAATGCACAATTGGATTATGACCATGAAAAATATGATTAATATTTAATACTCTATATGAGTAGCGATTAGTTAAATAGTAAATAATAAATAATACTTATATTTAAAGATATGATATAACAATGATTTCGGTTTGAAATAGCAACAAATGAGACACAAATAATTCTACGACGAAATTACAATATTCTACTGATATCAGACTAGTGGTGCTATGAAAATATGATGAAAATATGAAAATCCATGATGTCCGACGGCTTAGACATGCCCGATCAATAGATTGCAGGAAATGTTGCCAATCGTATTTGATCAAATGGTATGCTAATATGATTAAATATTAGGGCATAACAAATATTTATTTAATATAAATATGTTGAATATTTATTGAGAAAAATTGTTATTAAGAATTAATTAAAATTAATTGGATTCATTACTAACTAAAAATGATTTGTGAAAGAAACGAATGACGCATCCTTACTTTTGAGAGATACTTGTCGTTGAAGATGTGAAATGTCTGTCTTTTACGACACTGGATTGATTGATAAACAATGGTGTGAGATCTTTCTTCAGGCGTCATCTTTTTCAGTGCTATCTCTC
>JABUQX010040220.1:0-30000 GCA_015478945.1 Trachelipus rathkii
GGGAGAGATAAGGCAATCGTGAGTCATATAAGAAAAATTAACCCAATACTGTCTTCCGCGGTAGCAAAGGTCTGAAAACCCCCAGCTTCTCTTAATTTTTCGGTCGAAGTGGTGAATAATAAAGGGAAGCGGTGATATAGTGATGAAATTATTTATATAGTGAAATAGTAAGAAATATAGTAGGAGCATATTAAATTAAATTAAATCAAGTTAAATTACATAACATAATAAAATATAATAAAAATAATGATAATAGTGTGAATGATAGTGGAATATAGTGAATTTTTGCTTGAAATATAATTTTATGCTTTTATAAACATAAGTAACAATTAGTATGATAGCGTGTGTATCTAGTCCCATTTGATATGTATATATTGTTTTTTTTTTTTTTTTGATTTTTGTATTATAATTATACTAAAAGCGCATGTAACTCAGGGGTAGAAGCAACATCTCCAAACAAAGCAACCTCCCAGTTCGAGAACGTTCGGTTCGAGAATGTGAGCTAACTCTCTCCGTGGCTTGTTCGTCCTGCTGAGTTAATTGATAACCCCCTCCTAGATTAGGCGCTTTGGCGCTGTGAACATGGTTAATATCTTCTGTAAAAAAAGTGAATAATATAAATGTCCTTGGTGTCATAAAAGGGTCTACTTGTGTAATGTATAGTAGTGAAACTAGGGTCTGAAATAAGATATAGATCTATGGTAACAATGTGTTCAGATGACAATCTTAGGGATGTGTAAGTGTGAGAAGAATTGATCAAATAAGGAATGAAATGCATTAGTGAGTTGTGTGTTGAAGAAATGTGTAAATGAAAAAACGAGAGTAGATTGATATGTTGGGTCATAATGAACGAAGTTGATGCATAGTCAGTTGTAACGAAATTTTATAATGGTGAGTGTGCTGGAATCGACTGGCTGGAGATCGAAGAAAAGTGGTTGAGTCAGTAAAAGAAAGTCTGAAGGAGAGGAGAGTTTGGCAGAAGTGAGAAGAAAGGTGCATAAAGGACGTAAAATGCTGAACTTTTTTGAAGGGGTATGTGTGGGCTGGCCCAGAGATGAAACAACCACAGTGAAGGTTCCACCGGATATAAACCCTGGATGATTTTCTGACGGGACGCAGTCTCACTAAAGGGTATAAAGGTGGGCTTCTTGTCAAATTGTTCATTCTTTCTCCTATTGTTTTCCAAGGTATCAAACGCATTCACCCCCAATAATGGGTAAGTAATATATATATATAATATATAAATATATAAATATATATATATATAAATAAATTATATATATATATAATATAATAAATGATTAATATATATTATATAATATACTATATAAAATATGATATAATATATATATATATATATATAATATTATAACTATATATATATTATAATTAAAATATATTTAAGTATTATTATATATATAATATATATATAAAATTTAACTGAAAGTACATCTCACAGGCATGCAGTTGACCTATTTGAGAAGGAAACTTTCTAGGCAAGTTCTTAACTATAATCTGCATGAGGATCAAATGGCCAATCTCAAACACATTATCAAACACGTATGGGCCATGCCCATGATAACCAGTATTAAATATATGATATACTGTATAATATATAAATATATAAATATATAAAATATAATATAAATATATATAAGTATATATATATATATATATATATATATATAATTATATATAATACTAATATATATATTAATAAATATATAATATATATATATATATATATATATAATATTAATATAAATATATATAATATAAATATTTAAGTGTGGTATCGAAATTAACTATGTGAATGTCACAAAATTACTTGATGGAAAGATAGCAATCTCAACTGTTGCGTTTTGCATTTTCACTGTTTGCAATTGTTGTGGGACTATGTCTTCCATTCCACAGTCAAAGGTACACATATAATATATATATATAATATATATAATATATATATATATATATATAATATATATAATATATATATTATATATATTATATATATATATATATATATATAATCTATATATATATAATATATATATATAATAAATATATATATTAGATGTGATGAAAATTTTGTGATATTGTAAAATTTGACAGAAATGCCGAAGATTAGAGGACGAACTGTATAATATAATATAGTATAATAATATATAATATATATATATATATAACTATATATATATAATATATATATAATTATATATATATATATATATATATAATTAATATATATATATATATATATATATATAATATATAAGTATATATATATATATATGATTAATTAATAATATATATATATATATAAATGTATATAACTATATATATATATATATATATATAGTATATATATAATATATATAATATAATATATATATATATAATATATAGTATAATACTATATATATATAATATATATATATATATATAAATATATATAGTATTATATAATAATTTATATATATATAAATATATAATAGTATATATATATCAAGGGATGGGAGTCAGAAAAAAATAAACTCGAACTCCCGACTGCCGACTCCCAAGCGTTTTTTACAAACAACCGACTCCCGACTCCCGACTCCCAGAGTCGATTTAGAAACAACCGACCTCCCGACTCCCGACCCCACGACTCCCCGACCCCGACTACAAATGAGAAAATGGAAACGTGAATTTTTTCCAAAATTAGGAAATTTTATTTTCCTTTTATAATCACAAATATTAAGAAAAACACAGAAATACAGTTTTTACATTTAACAATTCTAAAATAATGGTAATCACGAACAGTTTTATGAAATCTGATGATAAAAATTTGGAAGGCCATTACGCACAGTAAACTTGTGACAAAAAAAAAAATTTACATTATATAAATTAAATTATACATAATAATAATAAAATAATAAATCAATAATAATAATAAAATAATAATAATAAAATAAACATAAAATATATTATAATAAAATTATAATATATATATAATAATATAAATTAATACAATAAATAATAATCAAAATATTATTAAAATGTGCTTTAAATGATATTTTAAAAAAAAATATGTAAATTTTAATACATTTTTAAAAGCATTATTATTATTATTATTATTATTAAATAATGACTGATACTATAATAAAATAAGAAATAAAATATTCAAAAATATTAATAATAATAAGAGTTTTGAAGTCATAATAATAATATATATTTTATTGTTCTGATTATCCATTATTATGGTTTTGCAACTCTGTTGTTTATCATCTATGACAACAAATCAATTATTGTATATCTATCAAATTATCATTATCAATATCATATCATTATCATATCATTATCATTACTCAATAATATCCACTTCCATTATTATTATATAGATAATAATAATATATAATAATAAATAATATATAATAATAATAATAATAATAATAATAATGATAAAATAATAATAAATATAAAAATAATAAATAATAGATAATAAAATAATGATAATAAAATGATAATAATAATTATAAAAAATGATAAAAATTAGTTAAAACAATAATAAAATGGTACTATGTTAATGAGAGGGGAAAAATAAGAATTTTGAATAATAATAAAGAATAATATTATTATTATAAGCATTTTATTTTATTATAAATTTATACTAATTAATATTTATTATTATATGATATATGCGATTATTATTATATTATTATTGATGCATGATGCTTTCGGATTTTTATCTATATATATAATATATATATATAATATATATATATAATATAATAAATATACTATATATATATATATATATATAATATATATCTATATATATATATAATATATATCTATATATAATGAAATCAAGTTTAAAAACACAATATCTCAATCCATATCTATCTCAAAAAACTACAACACCACCGGAAAAGAATACACTTGCGGAGATGCAGGTCCATTTAGTGCGGAAAAAAAAAATTATATCAAAACCACAATTCTATCAATCAGAAAAGAAGCATTATTGGAACCTCGCAAAATTCTAGCTCGTAAACTGATAAAAAAATAAAAGAATAAAAATATCTTGTGATTCGATTATAGAAATAAATTATTAGAGAGCCTATTTAGAGATTTTATTGGTTACTCGTTAAAATAAAGACTTTCTAGTATAGTTAAGTTTTTTTAACTAAAGAATACCCAAGGGTATACCGCAACCGATGCAGATCGGTCTCTCGGCTCTGGGAACTAAAGGGTAGGAACTAATTTTTCCCCCCGGAGGGTCCCGGAACCACCCGCTCTTGGTATTTGGGGTGTCGCGGGGGTTCCGCCCACCTCCCCTTACGGGGTAATGGAAAACGCCCCCTTGTGTCCCCGTCGGCCGAGCCCCCTACATTGCCGTTAATACCTTACAAATAATATATATATATATAATATAGATATATATATAATATTATATATATATATATATATAAGTATATATATATAGTATATAATAATTATAATAATATTCATAATAAATGCATCCCCATCCGCGGAGCATCCGCACGATTATAAAGAATCCCGCATCCGCGCTTTGCCATCCGCGGTATGTTGCGGGATGTTTTGTCGAGATTTGATAAAGAATTTAAAATAAAAATTACTTAAAAATGAATCTGAAAAAGAAAAATGAAAATGAAAATGAAGTTGAAGGGTAATCAAAAAACGGCTTGATATTCCATTCTTAATGTTATCCAAAACATTCCAACTCGCTGGAAAGTACTTCATCGCTGGAATGGAAAGAAGTATTGCTCAAAACAACCTCGTGTCTTCTACGCCAGTTTGTAATCGTGAAAAGTTAATATTCTCCAAATAATGTGGAAAAGACTCATATCACACTATGAAGATGTTGAAACCAACTTGAAAAAAAAGACCTACCCAAAAAAAATCAGCGCCTATAAAGCTTGTCTCCGACGTAAAACCATTAATCTCAACGCTAAGAAGCATTTTGAACCATCTACAAATGAAAATGGATACGGTTTAAAAAGAATGAAAGATGTAATTAAACCAGAGCTAGAAAAACGTTTCAGTTCTGTGGAAATTAATGAAATTCATAAGTTTATACTAGGCAACTACTAAGATCGCCCGTTTATGAAGTCAATGTTTTTTTGTAACAAATTAAACAATTCTAAGTCTTACTCTTTGTGTTGCAGTTGAAAAACTCAATCCGAACAGTCAATAACGTCGCCACCCATTAAAGGAAAAAAAACAAACCACAGAACCAACACCTACAAGTAAACAATCAATATACGATTCAGCTGGAAGAATTTCTAACAGTCCAGTAAGTTGATGAAGAAATAGCACGCAATACAAAAAGATGTAGTGCCAAAAGATTGAAAACTATCACCAAGAAAAACGAATAGATTCAAATGATATCCAATCAGTTGGTGAAAGTTAAGCAAAACTGTTTACCCACGCTTGAGTAAACTTGCAAAGAAATAACTTGCCCTGTCCTCCAACTATTGTTCCATATGAGAAGAATATTTAGATGCTGGCTAAATAATGAGAAAAGAGAAACAACTCTCATCATAAAAGCAAAAAATGATTTATCAAAGCACACCTTGCCTATATTTGACATTTCAATACTAGTGCAAAGAAGATAATAATCCATTGGTAACCTTTCATTAAGGTCGGAGGGATGGAAAGTAGAAGTTGTGAGGTGCATTTGAGTTGGATCCCGTCCCGCACCCCGGTAACAATTATATTAAAGTTGTGCTAAACCAAAATATATTAGGCGATATATAAAAATATAATATATATATTAATATAAATATATAAATATAATATAATATATATATATACCGTAAGACCGGACAACATTGACCGGGTGTACAACATTGAACAAAATCGACCCCCTAACCTGTTTCATGTTATAACTCACAAAGTATTTGGTGTAGAAGCTGATTTTTTTTTTTTATGAAAATAGGTCATCTGAAAGAATTCATTATAATCTAAGTAAAAGCACTTGCTTTAACTTTAGGTTTTATCTGAAAAATGTAAAAAAAAAAATTTGCCAAAATAATGCTTCGCCCAAAAAAGTCCCCCCCCATTGGCAAGAAGAATTTTTCAAAAAATTGTAAAAATGGTAAAATTTATTTGTCGCTATGTAATCAGGATCAAAAAACCACAAATACCGGTAAAAACAATTTTTTTGGTTCAAAATTACTGCTGTGTTAAAGTAGGCGGTTTGCAAGTGACCACATTTGGTTAAAATTGAAACTCTCTATATCATGTTCACAAGTAATGGAATTTGATATAAAAAGTATAAATATTATTTATTATTGTTTTTATTAATCAATATATTTTTTGTCCTTGCAGATCCTGTTTCTGGGCCATTCCTGGATTTCTCACTTCGAATCCGATTGAAACAAAGACCCGACAACCTCTAGAAGTTCAATAAAAAAGATGCCTTCACAGAATCAGTACAAAACCTTTTCAATACCCACTAATTTGCCTGTTGATGTTGAAACTTCAATTAAAACCATAGTATAATACAATGTAATAAAAAAAAAAAAAAAAAAAAAAAAAATTCAAAAAAAAAAATCAGGAAAAAAAAAAAAAAAAAAAAAAAAAAAAATTAAGACCGCCATATCCAATATAAACTACTCATTAAGAACATGATTACTTAAAATAATTTTGAGAATTGATAATTATATAAAAGAGTTAATAGAGAGTTAAATGCCAATAAAATTGAGCGGTTCTGATGATGTGGTACCCTGTAGCCCCCTAAATTTAAATAATTTCCCCCATTAATACATAATTACAAATTTATGCTCAATATAAGCAATTATAATAAAAAATAAAATATAAAACCTATAAATATAAATATAACATTCAAAATAAGGCCTGTTCAAAGTTACCCAACCCGGCTATTTTCAAAATTTTTTGAAGAAAAAAAAAAAAAAAATAGAAAAAAAAAAAACAGAAAGACCACATATCTCAGTTATTGTATATACTAAAGTTAAGCATATATTCGCTAACTACTTTTGAAAATTAGTCAAGTATAAAAAATTAAGTTAGGTAACACAAAATTGTTCAAAGTGTCCGCTCTTACGGTATATATAGTATATATATATATATATATATATATATATATAATACTATATATATATATATAAATATATATATATACTATATACATCAAACATCGCATCCCGCGGATGTTACATCAAACATCCGCATGCCGCCTGGATGCGAAAAAATGAACATCCGTCTGCATTCACTAATATATATATATATACTATGTCCCCTCTCCTAAAAAAAAAAATACAATATTTATTTATTTTATTTATTTTTACAATTTACTAACTAAATTTACAAGGATTCAAAAATGTATTCTTTTCGCTGTAGCTATTAGTTTTTGAATAAATTTTTACAGTTTCCGCAAAATTACCAGGATTTCAACAATAATATCCCTTTCTCTGTACTATTGTATTTTTTGAGATATGATGAATATTGGCGGTTTAACCAATTAAAAACATATATTACTTTTAAATAATTGTAAATAAAAATATAAGAAATATATATTTATATATATATATATATATATATATATAAATATAATATATATGTAATATAAGGCACTCCTGCACTCTGCTACTCGTGGGCTCAGCACGACATTTAGAAAAACATCTATTTTTGCAAATTTTCATAATGTTATGATAATCGGCTGTTGATATGGAAGGCTGCAATATGGCAAAAAAACTTAACTGCCGGACTTACTTATAAAAATAAGATTAGCAAAAAGTACAACAATACAATAGCCACTATTTATATGGGCTTATAACATTAAAAATAGCACCAATCCGTGCCCAAAGCAATTGCCGGATATCATCTGTGAATTTAGAGAATAAAATTATTTATTTCAGCTACGTTTATAAATGGATGTGTGAACATACTAATCATAATAAATAATATTTTATAACAAAAAAATATTATAAAACATAAAATAATAAAAATATACTAAAATACTTAAGAATTATAAAGAAAACAAAAGAGAGTACCGTTGAAATATATAGAAACGGTTAAGCCTAAAGAAAAAAATATTTAATAAACTAACTCAAATATTTAATTTTATATATATATATAGATATAATATATATAAAATAATATATATAATAAATATATATAATATATAATAATATAATATATTATATAATAATATATATAAACCATATATATAATATAAAGTAAAGGAATATATATATAAATATAATATATATATATAATATATACATATAATATTAATATAATAATATATATATATAATATATATAATATATATATAATATATATTATATATAATATTATACTATATATAATATATATTATATATATATATATATATATATAATATAATATATAATATATATATAGAGGTGTACCTAATCCCGGTCCGGTCCGAATTCCGGCGGAATTGAACATTTTTTTCGTTCCGTCCGGCAGGATTTCAAAATCGCCGAACCCGAATATAAATTAGCTTATGAAATAAAAATTTGCTGGAAAGAGATTATTAATAACCCCATAGCCTTATCTTAAACAAAAATATTAGTAGCCTGTGTGGTATTCTTACAGAGTATCAACATACCACAGTATTATTTAAATAAAGTTACTCAAATACCTCAATTTATATACATTATAAGAATGCACATTAAATATAAAATAATGTGATTTTTTTATATACTATATAATATAATAAATATATATAAATAATATATATATATCTATATAATATAATAATATTAAATAATAATATATTAATATATAATATATATATTATATATATATATAATATATATAAATATATATATATATAATATATATATAATATTATATTATAGATGTTGACTTTCTTTAAACACTTTTGAAAATATTTCTGAATTGGTGAAGTAAAAAAAGAAAAACTGCTCACCAGTATTGGGCGATATTTTTAAACATTTTCCTCAATATATTTCCTGCTTCTGAAAATGAAATAATTTCTCTGAGAGGAGACTTGAAAGGAGAGTAATTTTTGGACTAGTACTGCTATGTTATTTAGCTTTGTTCACTTCCCACCAATTAAGGAATTCTTCTTTTCTCCAGATTAAAAATTGATTTCTCTAAAAAAAAAATTCAAATCTTTAAATTTAAATACGTTTTTGAAGAGCCACTGATTTTTCGTTTTTTTTCCTTTTTACACTAACTGACTCACTGCCACTTTCACTTTCTTCAAACTTATAAAAACTACGTAACTTGCAGTAATTCTTTTTCTTAATGCTCCAATGATTTTGAGGTAACTTGCAAAATCTAAGTTATTGTTGAAGAAATGTCCGTTTCGAAAAGAAACTCATCGCCTGAACCTCTTCTGTACTGCTACTACATTATCACTTTCCACCTTCAATTATTTGCATATTTCTTCAAGCAACCATTTTCTACTCAATTCTCTTATTTATTAAAATAAAGCCAGCTAGAAGCTTGGAGCTACTAGAGTATTTAAAGCAATTATCTTGTTTTCATAGAAGTGGATTAATCCGGTTCACGTCCTTTGGAATTGCAAAACAAAGACTTAATGCCTCTCAGCTCTTCTTATTCCTGCTGCATCCTCAAGCTTGAGAAGATAATCGGAGAGCTCAAATAAAGTACAAGATGAAATAAATGATTTTGCCTTATCTTTCGCAGAAACATGAGAATGTTGCAAACCTCTTAGAATTTTTGAGTATGCCATTTATTGCCAGTCAAAAGCTTAAATGATGATTTCTATAATAAAGAACTTGCAGATGTCTTTTCAAACACACATTGCAATTTTTTCTAGATCAAATATGTGCTATTCCATGTTGTATTAACACATTGAATTGGCATAAGTGGGTTTGCAAGATTGATCAAGGTCTCTTTGTATCGTCAAGTTTTTAGAGCTTAAAACTGGAATATTGAAATGTGTACAAATACTCCTACATCTTTATTAAATCACAATGTTCTTTGAGAAAATAAGGCATCTTTCAATAAATTGATTATTAGAAAAATAAAACTAAGAAAAAAAAATTTGTATCGCTGCTAAATCAGTCCAAGTTTCATGTTATATGCTCCTCTCGAAGGATCAAATGGATTTAGTTAGGAGGAATTCCCTATTCATCATAATTTCAAAGCTCATAGTGATTTTAATCCAGAAATGAGAACCTGGAAATAACTTGCAATGATTACACAGTCCCATTTTTTTCAAAAACTCGCTGTGTAAGCCATGGCAAGTTAAAGAAATAAAGAGTCGTTGAATATTATAGCTTCTATAGTCGTAGTAAATGATAATTGATCATCCTAATAACTTCCGCGAATATAACTGCTGATCTCAATTCCTGTATGAAGTTGGTAACAT
Organism: Trachelipus rathkii; assembly: GCA_015478945.1. Lineage (NCBI taxonomy): Eukaryota > Metazoa > Arthropoda > Malacostraca > Isopoda > Trachelipodidae > Trachelipus > Trachelipus rathkii. The sequence continues at coordinate 10,358 of JABUQX010040220.1, forward strand.
TTCTCTAACAAATATTTTCTACTAGGAATCAATATATTTTGGTTGAAACGATGGGCAAATAAGTTCTATAATCCCTCTCTTGTTGACTGTGAAGGGCTGTTTACTCATCGCCGAAAAATCATTATTTCCTGTGATGGGGTCATTGATATATTTCCCATCTTTTTTGGGGAGAAACTCTCCTCAAAAACTCACTTATTTCACGCTTGGATCTATTGCTCTTTGTGGTTCCCCTTGTCTAGAAAATACAAGACTCCCCTTTTATAAAAATTTTTGACTTCCAGATATTCTCTTCAATGAGAATTTTCCATATGTTCATAAAGTGGCGTTGTAAACTAAAAGCAAGATTTATGTTCAAAGTTATAAAAAAATTTTTTTTATATTCTTTATATATATAAAATTCATAAGAAATTCCGGTTCCGGCCGGAATCCCGGCCGGAATTTTTTTTGTGATTCCGGCAAATTCCGGTTCCGCCGGAACCTGAAAATTCAGTCCCGGTACACCCTAATATATATATAAATATATATATATAATAATAATTATAAATTTAAAATTAATATTATTATATATATATAGTATATATATATAAATATAATATATTATATATATAATAATATAAATAATATATATATATAGCGTTATATCATACAATGAAACAAAGTACTTAACGCCCCAACGAACGGAGTCAAAAAACATTTTTTTACAGGTAGCAACTATTATACAGGAAATAGATGTCTAGGTCCGAAATAAAGTTTTTTTTTTTTTTTTTTTTTTTTTTTTTTTTTGTTTTTGTTTTAACCTGTTCAGGGCGAAATTTAGGTTAGGCTTAGGTGTAGGTTAGTCAGGTCAGGAAAAAAAATCATTTCGCAAACATCTATTATGTATCATAGAGGCTTACTGGGAAATTTTTTTTTACCGAGAAAATGAAAACCTCTACTCCAGTATTATAATATATATAGTATAATATATATATATATATATTATATATTATATAAATATATATATATATATATATCATAATATATATATATATATATAATTATATATATTTAGTAGTATGAATATTAATTTCAATTGCTATTAAACTATGTATATTTAGTTTAAAATAGTATCATTTAAACTATATATATTAATTATTAATATATATATATAATATAATATATAGGAGAAAGAGAGAGAAGAGAGAGAGAGACAGAGAGAGAGAGAGAGAGAGAGAAGAGAGAGTAAGCAAAAAACTGCTGGAAGTCGCCCACGATTAATAATATCATACATAATATATAAATGTAATAATATATAAAAGAACAATTTATATCATATATATAAATATATCAATATATAATTATATAATTATATATATAATATAATATAATATATGACACAGCGACCAATGAGATAATCAAGGTCATTTGCTCACAAACTACAAACCCCTGCCAAACGTAAAATAATTATTTGTTTATCAAACCGATTAATTATTTATATTTGTTTCAAACTGATTAATATTTATTAAATTATCTTACAACCACTTACTGGTTGTGGGTAGATATAATTTAGCCGTGCTACACACAAAAAAATAAAATATAGTCCTATATATTAGAAAATCAACGGCAGACACACCAACAACGTGAGCGCCACAGCAGCAGTTGTTGACATAAAGTATATATATATATCCGATCTTTTAGCTTAGTGCAACATCTTATAATTGGTATGACTCTATATTTCAAATTCAGTTATATAATCAACTTGACTTACAATTTTGTACGATTATTAATAGCAACGTGATAATTCGTTAATGCACAATACACAGGTAGTCAAGTACATTGTTATTTTAAACCAGTTTTAATAACCTGTTATTTTTAATAACCAGTAAAAATAACAACTCAAATGCTACAAACAAATTCAAACATAGAAATAAATGTACGTCTTTATAATAAAAATATTAAGTTTTTCCAAATTTGTGTGTGAAAATTTTTTTACAAAATTTTTGGGAGTCGAAAGGAGTCGTTTTTTTTACTCGACTGCCCGGACTCCGACCCCAATCTTTTTGGGAAATCGACCCCACCTCCGAACTCCTTGCCGCCTGAAACCGCTCGACTCCCCGACTCCGACTCCCCAATCCCTGAAATATAAATATATATATAATTTAATATATATAAAATATATAGTATAATATAATATATATATAAATATATAATATAAATAATATATATAATAATAGTATATATAATAATATATATAATAATAATAATAATATAATCGGTATATATATAATATATAATCTAAATAATAATATATATAAATATTATAACTAATATATAATATAATATATATTATATATAAATATATATATATAGTATATATTATATAATATATATATATATATAATATATAATATATGTAGGCTGTAGACAAGGTCAGGAGTTCCAAACCCTGAAAATTAATTTGAGCAATCAAATTTTTGATTCCTTAAATCTCATATAATGTGTTGCGATGAGAAGGGAAACGATCATGCATGAAAAGTAGTAGGAAAGTTGTGAATCGCAGGAAGGTTGCTGTGCAATTAAATCGTGGAAATGTAAAGGGACTAAGTCTTTGAGTGGCGCTAGGGTCTTACATGAGGGTATGTTGTTACCTGTGTATTGTATGGTAGTGAGGCTATGGTCTGTAATAAGAAGTAAGATCTAAAAGTTCAAGTGTTCAGAATGGACACACTAGGAGCATGCTAGATGGAGAAGAATTAAATAAAAGAGGAATAACTTATTAGAGAGGGTGGGTGAAGAAAGGGAAATGAGAGAATAATGAAACAGTATGTTGAGGATGTTTGGTCATGTGAAAGATGAATGCACATAGTCCGGTGGTTTACGGATGTAATAGTGGGATGTGTTGGAACCGCCCGTCTGGGAGACCGAGAGAGAAAGTGGATGGGTCGTGAAACGAATGTTCTGAAGAGAAAAATGTATTTGGCAGAAGCGAGACTAAAGGTGCATGCTAGGAGAAGTGCGGTATTGTATGGGGCAGGTTGGCCTCACCTGGCAAGGGATGACCCTTACATTGACGATTTACCATAGTGACGGGCCCGTCGCGTCCCATAGCTCTAGGGTGGATTTTCTGTCTGTGACGATTTTTCACTAATTAATGTCAAATTCTCCTACGCTTTCTTTTCCGATCGTAGCCACTTTACTCCCAGTTCTTGGGAAAAAGAGGTATAAAGAAAGAAGAAGAAAGAATATAATCTATATATATAATATATAATATTATATAATATATATATATACGATACGTATCTATAATTAATTAATATATAATTATATATACATAAATATATATAAGTATATTAATAATGATATATAATATATATAGATACATATAGATATATATATATGTACTAAATATGACATATATCATATATATATATATATAATATAATTATAATAAAGAATAGTGATGGGGAACGATTTAGAAATTTCTTGCCAATGAACGAAATGATGACATTAAGAGCCATACCATTTGAATGCGATGAAGACGATTAATGAAAAAAACTATCTAAAAAATACATATATATAATAAATAAATATAATAATACTAATATATATATATTATATAGATATAATAAATTATAAATAATAATAGATATTATAGTATAATAATAATTACTATATAATATAATATATATAACACTAAGTATATATACAATATATATATATATATAGATATTAATATATAATATATATATATTAATAAATTAAATATATAATAAACATATATATAAATATTATAACATATATATATATATAAATAATATAATATATATATATATATATGATATAATATATATAAAATAATAAATATATAAATATATAGTAATAATATATATATATATATATAGTATATATAAATATATATAGATATAATAATATATATAATATATATAATATACTATAGATATATATATATATATATATATATATATATATATATAAATTATCTATATAATATATATATATATATATATATAGATAATATTATAAATATATATATATATATATATAATATATATATATAATATAATAATAAATATGATATAATATATATATATATATATAATATATACTATAAAAATATATAATAATTATATATCAATATATATAATATAATAAAATATATATATATATAGTATAAATATATATATATATAATATATATAATATATATATATAATAATATAATATATATATATATATATATATATCATATATAAGGCTGTAGACAGGATGGTCAGGGGAACCTCCCGAAAATATTTTAGCGATCAAAATTTATTATCTAAGACATATAATAATAAATAATAATAAATAATAATAATAATAAAATAAAAAAAAAATAATAATAATAATAAAAAAATAAAATAATAAAATAAAACAACAACAACAATAATAACATAATAACAAAATAATATAATAAAATAAAAATAATAAAAAATAATAATAATAATAATAATAATATAAAAATAAGAAATAATATTAACAATGAAATGAAAAGTGATTATTAATGAAGATGAGGAGACATTTTTGTGTTCGTAACGATCCTAGGTCAAGTGGCTGTTCCTTATACATGTAAATAAAATATGTGAAATACTTAAAGTTTCCAAATTTGCAGATGATAGCAAATTGCTACCTCAGTAAGGAAAGATGGATGTATAAAGATTTAAAGATAAGGAGGGAGCTGTAACCGTTGATGGGAGCAGGTCATTCCTTCTTCAGCTAAAATTTTCTTCCTCATTCATCACTTCTAAAGACTAAATCTTCTTCCCAAACCAGTTCGACGTGCTTTATCTCGGCCATTCAGGCTAGACCAGCGCCTATCGGGTGGGAAAAATCCGTTCCTATCATCTCGCTAATTTGATTATCTGAATATCGTTGCAGGATACCCTCGACGAGAAAAGCTGATTCATCAAAGGGATAGTGGCTCTTACCTCCCTTGTTCCCTACTGAACAAATCTTTCCTCTCCACCAACTTCTGTAAAAATCGCCTTTCCTTCTCTTTTCGATCTGATCATTGGTTGCTAATTCTCCAACTGAAAATGCAATCCTCGGCCCCTCCGCTCAAACTATATCTCATTCCCAATAGCTAAGCACTTCCCTCCTGCAGTTGGAAGCTCTCACAGTCCAAGCCTATCCGAAAAAAGGAAGCCGCCTTGATCCTTCGAACTACGGCCCTGTAGCTCTCACTGTATTCTATCAAGATCTTTGAAAACCCCCTTCTCAACCCACTCTAGATCATCTGGAAACTCCCTCCGATCGCCAGCACGGCTCTCGTTGCACGAAGTCTACTGGCGAATAATCATCCTATCTAACCGATCTATGGTTTTCCATCTTAAAAACTCACGGGAAACTTGGTGGGCGACTTGAGACATATCCAAAGCATTTGACCGAGTATGGCACGCCTTCACTGCTGTCCAAGCTCCCCTCCTTTGGGGTTCCTCCTTCCCTCTCTGCTTACTTATATCTAGCTTCTTTTCAAATCGCTCAATACGCTGTTGTTGATGGCTACTCTTTCTTCTGCGTCAATAGGGTGTCCTCAGGGTTCTGTCTTATCTCCTACTTTAATTTCCTACGTCATATGAACTCGCACACTCCACTTCAACTCTATCCACCGTATTGCCGATACTCACCCTTCATTCTTCACTGTGCCATATCAATTCCTAGCTTTCCCACTTTTACTCGAATGCTCCGCCTTAACTTTCCGATTTATTCTCGCGATTGGATAGAAAATAAACTTTGGAAATCATCTTTAAAAAACACCAACTTTACCAAATCTCCTTCCCAAAAACCTTCTACACTGCCTGCCTTTCGAACGTCGTCTCCTCCTTGTTGACATATAAACATCCTTGGCCCTAACATGAAACAAAAAATGTCTTGGAAAACCCACATGCAACAACCGGTTGCAGGTTGGCCAAAGAAATGGAAGTTTATTTGACTGTCTGACTTTCTCCTTTTCCTCATTGCTCCGCTAACAAAGGTCTCATCCGCCCAATGTATGGAGCACCGCCCTCAATACTGCGGGGGGGGTTCTCTGGTTCACCCGGCCTTGGACAGGGTCTAGCACACGGACTAAAATAGGCTATATAAACGTGTCTGTACTTTCCAGTTCACTTGACCCCTATCTTTGCGCGGGCGATGTGTTGCTTCAATCTCTAATCTCAAGGTACCCACAGCGGCAAGTGCTCGAGGAAACTTACTCACTCGCACACCACCAACCTTTACGACGCCTTCGTAGAACAATAGGTGCTGTATCTGCGCACGACATTGTGTTGACCATGTAACTCCTGCTAGTTGCTGTGGGCTTCCCTTCTTTCCCACCACGCTCGTTTTGTGGAATCTCTTCCATTCTTTATTTTCCTACTGAATAATCTCCTCATTTTAAAGCTGCGTCTTCTCATATGCAATTTGCGCTAGAGGGTGAACTTTAGGTACTAACCCCCCCTAGAAAAGGGCTGCCCGTGAGTGGGTGACAAAACTGAAAAAAAATCCTTATGGGCAGATAATGTGCAAATGAACGAAATCTCCTATTCCCACATCCAAAACATATCCGATATCCCCCAGAAAATCCGTACTCTTTTCAAACGTACCGCCAGAGAAAGTCGCAACCTACAACAAATTTGACCTTTTTTCAAACTAAATTTAACTTTAGACTCTAGTACTCACACCACAAAAATCTACCGAACTCTCTACCACAACCACTCATCAAATTGCAAATCCTGCTATCCCCCTCTCATCTTCCACACAACACAAACAAATCAACGCACACACACCAACCATTTCAACGTTTCTTCACTGTTCACAGCAACAGCGACAAATCAAATTTGCCCTTTCTAAATACATCCATCACCTCTCTCCCGCTATCTCCCACATTATCCTCTAACATTTCATACTACAAACGATCAATATCATTTTGCCGAATGATAGAAGGGCTCTTACGGCGATCCCGACCTTCTCACAAGGCATCATTCAGCATCCTGCAAGTAAGTGGCTGCCGTACAACCCACCTGAACTACCACCGTTCCTGAGTCGCCTCACACACGCCAGGACATACGAGTGGCCAATGTTTTTCTCCTACACTCTGATAAAGGGAATAGGATGTCTGTAAATTTGTCAGAAAGGGTGTTCCCCATCTTAGTCGGCTGCGTTCCACCTACACATTGTCAACACCCACTCGCATCTCCTCACTGTCTCGTCTCACCTCTTCTCCCCCTCGTCTTTCCAATCCCACCGGCCCCTACAACACATTCACTCCGCTCTGAATTCTACTCTCCTCTCTCCCTGTCCTGCTCCATGTCTTCTGCCCCATACAACAGTATTGGGGCCAACAGCGCCTCGTGATTGCGCTCTTCAAACGTCTTCTTGTTCATATTATTTATCTTCTAATGATGGGGTATACTGCTGTCTACACCGTGCCTGCGCATAGCTGCTCAAATCCTACTAGTAATTCCTTGCATACCCCCCTTCTCTCCGAAAGTCTTCCTAGATATATTTATACTGTCCACATTTAAATCTCTCTAAAGCCATCTACTCACATTTTAATCTCTCTACCATCAACCCACTACAACGCCCCTCCACCCCCCTACTAGCATATTGCTGTTTTCCTACATCATATTTAATCCCACTTCTCTCAATTTTCTAGCGAAACACAGCACCTCAATTTGCCTCCCACTCTCACTATCTCCACTCCAAACACGCAAAAATCCATCTGCGTAACCAATCGATCTCCGCAATCCGCCTCTAAACTCTTCCCCTTACACCACCTTATGACTGTCCCAAATACGCCTATAAACAGTATCGGCACAGCACACCTACCTCTGCCTTACTCCCATTTTCACCAAACCATCATCTTTTATTCCATCTCTTCTCACTTAAGCTAATTCACATATTACTCACGCCCTTTCAGCCTGTCATCACTTCATAATCCCTCCTCCAGAACTCTCCATAGCTCTCCCTGGTACATAATCAAATCTTTCCTTCAAATCTAGAAGGCGATATAGTCCTTCTTGTTGTATTCCATGTCCGTTCCTGTACATTCTCAATCGAACATAAATCTGTAGTGCTTTCTGCCACCGTCTGCACTAGTGATGCAGCAGATGTCATTTTTTTCGCATCCGCGGATACGGATGCGGAATATATATAAATATTATATTATATTATATAATATATATATAATATATAATAATAATATATATTATTATATAATATATATAAATATATAGTAAATAATAATATATATATATAATATATAAATTATATTATAGCGAGTTAAGCCACAAATCATTAAATAATTACCAGGTGCGGAAACGGGACCACACTCAAAGCACCCAACCAACCTCTTTTGCCCTACCCACGACTACATGAAAAGATTACAATGAATTAATAGCTGTATGCACAGTATGGAAATTCAAATATAGGAAGGTTGTGCTTGAAGAACATCACCTTTTCTGCCTTTCCTGCTGAGAATCTGTTTCTCTTTCATCAATAATAGCCCAGCCAATGCGTAAATACTCTCTTCACTTGAAAACCTAGTTGAAGGACAGGACCAAGTATTTCCTGCAAGTTATACTCAAGCGGTGGATTAACATTTGCTTCAACTTTCCACCAACTGATAGGATCATCATTGTATCCTACCGTTTTCCTGATGATCGTTTCTGATGATCAATCCATTCACTACAATCTTTGGATGCGTGATTTCTAGTTCATCACTTACTGAGCTGTAGAAAATTCTCCAGTGAGAATCCGTTAGATTACTTGTAGAACTGTATTGGTTCGTAGATTCGTTTTTTCCAGTTTAAATGGGCCAAATTATAGACTGTTCGGATGAAGTTTCAACTGCAACACAAAGTTGCGATTTAACTTGCTAAATGTGCAGCAAAAAAAACTTGCCTTTTAACTGGGAATCAAGAAATTGCAATAGATGATAGTCATTAATTCCACAGAGCGAAACGTTTTTTTTAGCTCTATTTATTAATTTTCATTCTTTCACCCATCGCCTTTTTCCCTTTTGAAGTGGTTCAAAATGGGATCCTAGGTTGAGATTAATGATATACATCGGAACAGAAAACTGTAAAGCGCTGATTTTTGGCATCCCTAACTTCATGTGACTCTGTTGAACTCACAATATTAGAACTTAGGCGGAGATCAGATTCATCATTACATAGTGAGAGAGCCCCCATGTCCTCATTAACAGTGAGTTAGATTCATCTTGAGTAAAATTTACTAAAAATTCTTAACTAATCTCGACAATAAACATCCCACGCAACATCCGCAAGGCAAAAGACGCGGATGCGGATGCGGATCTTAATAATTGCGGATGCGTACTGTTTACCTGCCACACTCTACCGCATACGCTCTCACCTAGATCGCTCATTGACACCTATTTTTCTTTATAAAATCTTAAGAGCATTTTAAATTGCTAAAATCATGGCGACTTTTGGCTTTCTGAAACCTTACCAGACAAAATGGAACTATTATTGACCTTCCAACCTTCCGCACTCTAACTCCCCCACCAACACCCTTTCAGGATCTCAGCATCAAAGCTTCCAGCCCCTCTCCCTCCTCAGCAATTCAATATGTACCCCATCCTCATCAGGAGCTCTTCATTTTTCCTAACGCCTCCATATATTTCTTCCCCGTTATACCTTGCTCAAAGACTCTCATCCTACTCCGCCCCTCCCCCTTCCGTCTTCCGGCTCTCGCTTCCCACATTCACACTCATCAAAGTACTCTAATCCACCGTATATATAATTAAAACTAATAAGAATATATATATATAAATATGATATAGAGATAGTTATATAAGATAATGTAAGATACCATACGAAAACAATAGTTCGTTTAATGGTTTTAAAACTATAAATATTTATTGTAATAATTATAATAATATTCAAAATCTAATATGTTCAATTAATCGGCAAAAAATCGGCGAAATTTGGCCAGACGATACGATGTAAAAAAAATAGCCGATGTGCCGATGACGATGACGATTATCGCCACATCACAAATATATATCATAATATATATATATATATATATATAAATAAATATATATATATAATTATATATATTATATATATATATATAATAATATATATAATATATATATATATATAATAATAATATATATATAATATATAAAATATAAAAACGTCCTCCCCCAAGAAGGTCATAGCGACCTGTCATGGACCCATCGAGAAGTCCTGGGTAACCAAGCCTAAACGGCCTATAATCCCGCCATGGCCAGCTACCGAGCCCGGAACTTCCCATTAGTACGCAAGGCACACTAACAATGACTCATTAACCTCTGATGACGAAAGCTAGAGTTTATAGAGAATAGCACATTCTCTCGCTCCAGCCCAGTCTCGAACCAGCTTCATGTAGGTCGCCAAGCGAGTGCCCTACCACTGAGCTAGGAGCCCTTTAAAAGTATAATATATATAATATAATTCTATATATATATAAATAAATAATATATATATATATAGGTATAAAAGTAAAGATCAAAAGAATACATAACATTATTATATATTATATATATATATATATATAATATATAAGTCTATAAATATAACTAATGTTAATTAAGTTGAAAAACGGTCACGGTATTTGTGGTTTAGACTACTGGTCCCTCTGATGGAAATGTTGAAGATAGCACGAGCATAATTATAAATCTGAAGATGATTTGATTGGTGATAGGACAACAGATGATTGGTTTTTACTGTAAAAACGGCAACATCTAAGTTACGCTGCGGTTGTTGAGTTAAATACTAGCCTGTTGAATGTCGAATGCTAGAGCAACACATCAAAACCTCAGTTTGCTGAGCTTGAACCACAAAGGTATTTACACTTCCCCTCTCCCCACGTTTTCTCCGTTTAATTGGTTTATTTCCATTGTAGTGTTGTATACAATGTTTCGTAATTAGGGAGTAAGTTAATTGAGTGTAGGGAAAAGGTAATAAATGCTGGTATTATGGTCGAAAGAATGCGTCGAGTGAAAGACTGATGGTGAAGAACAAGGTGCGTTTAGGAGTGGTAGAGGATGTGTGGATCAACTTTTTACATTCATACAAATATTCTAGAAAATAGGGAAAAATCATTGTAATTTAGTTTTATGGATTCAACAGGCGTATATAGACGTAATAGGAAGCTCCTATGGCAGATTAGTGAAATGGTTTGGTGGTATAGGCTCTGAATGGAATCAAAAAGTAAGTATGACCGAAATGAAGCGTCGTGAAGAAAGAATGGTGTCAATGTGAGTTTAGTATAATAGCGGAATAGACCAGGTGTTAGTCTCCTTGTTATTCAATTTGTAAGATGGGGAGAAAGAATTCGAGGTGGGGAAGGCACCAAATGGTGTTAAATGATGAGTAGAATATTATGGAGCACTTACCGTACAAATTCGCAGATTTGGTCTGTGTGCGAATTTTGAATGAGAGTGAGAGGATGGTAGAGAGATTTGGCAGGGTTAGTAAAAGGAGGGGTTTAGTAACTGGATAAGAGAAGGTTATTGTTGTGAATGAGGACACCCCTCAGTGTGAAGTTATGTAAGAATGTAAGCAGCGACAATCTCTAGCTTTAACTATTACGGTGTAATGTGGACATAGAAGGCAACGGAATGATGCAGAAGTGTAATAGAAAGTTTAAATGGCAGGAAGTGCTGGGCAATAAAATCGTTGTGAATGTAAAGGGACAAGTCCTGATGTCTAGGTCTTACAATAGGTATGTCGTTACCTGTGTTATTGTAATGTAGTGAGACTATGACTGAATAAGAAAACGATCTAAATGCAAATTGTTCAGAATGACAATCTTGAGGTGTGCAGGTGTGAGAAAGAATTATAAAAAGAGGAATGCCCACATATTAGAGAGTTGGTGTGGTGTGAAGAAAGTAAACGGGAGAAATAATGAAAAGTACTTGAGATGGTCTGTCATTGAAGGATAATACTAGTCGGTGGTTAAAGCGTGATTATAGTGGTGATGTTGGGAACCGACCGGCTGGGAGACCGAAGAAAAAAGTGGATAGGTCAATAAAGGAATGTTGCAGGAGGCAGAAGAAAGGGTGCAGACAGAAGAATGGCGGGTGTGTAAGGGGTAATGTTGTGGCCCACTGGCCAGGATGAACCTACACTGATACTTACCATAGTGAGGATCCCTTGCGTCCCGTGACAGCTCCTAGGGTGGATTTCTATTGGCGAGTTCTTACTGAATTAATGGGTACATGAGGGGGCGTAAGACTGGCTTCTTTTCGACTTTGTCATACTTCTCCTACGCTTGGTCTTTTCCGATGCTGTGCCACGCACACTTACTCCCAATCTTGGAAAAAAGTAGATAAGAACGAAGCCCAGAAGAAGAAAGAAGGATCAGAGAAGGAGGATGTGGATATATATGAAGATAGGAGAAGTGAGAAAATAGGTAGTTAAGATAAAGAGAGAAGTAGTAGCGTATTAGAAACGTATAGACCTACACTGCTGCTACCAATTAAAGTTGAATTTAAATGAAAATACAATGGAAATAAGAAACAACACTTTTACTTGAAAGTCGATCTGAACGGACCAAGTGCAATCGGAATAGATAAAAAAAAAAACAAACAATCTCTCTTTGTTACCTCACTTACAAGAAAGTATTATTACACCATACTTCCTTCCTCACAGAAATCATCACCCTCCCTACCATTCTCATTTTTCCCGTCACCTCCAAATTACCCTGGTTACCACCCTTTCTGATCACCCTACCACCATATTAGATGCGCGCCAACAACAATTGAATCTGAAGTTTCTACCACGTCCCATAAGAACAAATCATTCAGATTAAATCTGCAAATTCTCGCAACCCACAACATCACCCCCAGATAGACCATATGTTACTACCACACATACCGTTCGAAACTTAAAATTTAACCATAGAATTCTAACTAATTTCACAAAAACGAAATCCACCATAAGCTACTGCCACTTGTCACTCATCCGAAATCGCAACTTCCTTCCCTCTCCCCCTCTCCACTTCCAACACACACAGCCATTGACACACCACAACTCATTCTCGACCGTTCCTTTCATCTTTTTTCAGTCACTCATCGAGCAAATCAAATTTACCCGTTCTAAATACACCCACCACCCGCTTTCCTCCTCCTTCTCACGCTTATCCTGACATCCATGTACCACAAAACGATCGTACAATTTCGCCGAAAGATACATAGGTCCCTTATGCGATCACGTCCCATGTCCGAAGGCCTCAAAGCATACCTATAAGCTGCAGGGCCAGCTAACAACCTACCACTGTCCCCTTTAGTAGTCTTCTACGACCACATGGATATAAGGTAATGCTGTAAGAGTGTGTTATGAACACACAGAGAAGGCGAACCATTGGGCACATTGGAATGTCATGGGAAATACCCTACACGCCATAAGCCCAATGGGAGGTACTTTCGTCGCTTCGGGTGGGCTACTATGCGTTTATTTTATTATTATTAATTATTTATTTATTATTATAGGAATGGTAATTATGTTATATGCCGTTATATCTTATTCCTGATGATGGGTGTTTTATCATGGTACCAAGCTTACGTTGAGCAAAGGCATCTTTTGCAGCACATTGAAAAGACTCGCTGGATTAGAAACCCACAGTGTTTGGAACGCCATTCTTCTTTGAAGAGGTTAGAATTAATGGTCATTATTTAATTTATTTATTTTTAACTTTTATTAAATATTAATTTTTTTTTTATTATTATTTCAAAGGTTCGAAGCCTTTTTTACATTTAGGACTGGAAGAAAAAATCGGGAAGACTGGAGAGAAGAAAGAGCGAAAGTTACTGTTAGGGATCGAGAAGTTCTTTGATGATAATGGGAAGTCTTTTGTACGATCGAGTGTCCAGAGAAGTGAGCGTTTACCTGCTGATCTCACACAAGAGAAATTAAAGAAGTGCGTCTTTAGTCCAGGTGCGCCGTTTTATTGAAGATGAATATTTCATTTTCAATTTATATTTTGAGAAATGTTTTATTTTACTTATTTTTAATTACAGTAATTTTTGTTGATAAATTTTTGGTACACAAATGAAAGGTTTAATAAACATTTATTTATAAAACAATTTTTAATCATAAATATTGAAGCACTATATTACATTCCTTAACATCTACAAATCAATTATAATACCGCAATTGAAATACTAAATAAACTAATGCTTTTTGCTGATGCCATACTCAGATTACGATAATCTGAAGCTATTCAAGTTCGGAGTAAGAATCTCTTCTCTTCAACAGTTTGCCGGCAACCTTGCATTCAACAGATTTTAACTTTCCCCGGGCTGCGGCTGTTAAGGATTCTGCATTTTCATTGCCTCTGCAATATATTTAACAATTTTATAATTAATATTGAAAATCAAATAATAAATTTGTAAGTTTAAAAGCTTTGGTTTTGAAGGTAGAATGACATTGGATCTAATAGAATCTAGTCCTCACTGATGCAAAGACGGCCCTGAAGGGTCCGAAAAAAAAAAAAAAAATTTGTAGTCCCCTGAATACTTTCCCCCCTCCCCCTGAAACTAGTAAGGAAGAATGGCAATTAGAAAAATTATTTAATTTATAACGTTACCTATGACACAAACTTCTTGTCCTTCTGCTACCATATCTCCTTGGGAACAATTAATACTTTTGACCAATCCTGGCATTGGGGATAGAATTTGTTTTGAAACATCAGCCTGTAAAATGAATATTTTATTATTTTAAATGTACAGCACAGCTGCGGAGACAGTAAATTACTTGCCGGCTCTGGCTCCACAGATTTAAAATTTATCATCTTTAGCTCCAGCTCTATAATGTTAAAATATACGACCAAAGCTCTACTCAAAACCTTTGGCCCCAATTTTTTTTTCCAAAAATGTGAAAAATTTACATTTAGTTGAGACCCTCATGCCATATGAATTTGAGCGGTTAATTATATCCTACAACTTCAATGAGGTTGACATGATTTTTTTTATATAAATCCTTTTCTCTCTTTATATACAGTAGTTAAAAATACCGTTTGTGATGGGTATAGTTCCGAAGGATTGGAAGAGAACTGATAGTACCCTATAGAGGGAGGGAAGTAGCGGCGGTCCCGAAGCGATGAGATTAACTCCCATTGGGTTGTTGAGTGTAGGGTACATCCCACGACATTTCAAAGTTCAATAGCTCTCCCCTCTTATTCACATTCTTCATTCTTCTTGCATTGGAGTAGACTCCTTTGCCACACGTACGCGCTTTTTTTTTTATATATACCTGTGTGTGGGGAGAAAAAATTCCCACAGCGTAAGTTCTGCGCGTCGTAGGAGACTACTAAAAGGACAATGGTAGTGGGTTGGCTACCCATTACCACATATCTCTTGAAATTAATACTAATGCAGGTCTCTGAGAAGCTCACGACTGCCGTAAGCCGCCTTCTATCTTTGGGCGAAACTGCATGAATCGTCTGGGTACATGGAATGTTAAAGGAATAAATCGTCAGGGAAAAGGTGATGGATGTATTTAGAAAAAGTAAATTTGATTTTCTTGCTGTGACTGAAATAAAGTGAAAGGAAGCGGTGAAGGCTAGTGGTGCGTGGAAAATGTGTATGTGCTGTAGTGGATAGGAGTTGCGATTCTGATAAGTGAAATGTGGCACAGAGCTATGGTGGATTTTTTTTGTGAGTACTAGAATTCTAATAGTTAAATTAAAGTTTGAAAAGGTCAAGGTATGTGTGATTGTAACATATGGTCCATCTGCGGGTGATGTTGAGGAGAGCGACTTTCTGGGATAATCTGAATGATGTTTTGGATGGGGTGAGTAGGAGCTTCAGATTGATTGTGTTGGGCGATCTAAACGGTTGGATAGGTGATCAGAAAAGGGATGGTATAACAGGTAAATTTGGGGTGACTGGAGAAAATGAGAATGGCAAGAGGGTGATTGATTTTTGTTAGGAAAGAGGTGTGTGTGTGAGTAATACTTTCATCAAACACAGGAGTATTCATAAGTATACTAGAGTTGGTGTAAGCAGAGATGATAGCAAAGTGAAAAGTATGATTGATTTTGGGTTGGTGAAGATGTTGATGGATGTTAAATCAGTGAGAGGGGTTAGGGATGGGATTATCGGATCATTATATTCTATGCAAGATTAAGTTAGTGAGAGCTTGGATGGAGAGGAAGGTGATAAAGAAGGAAGTGGGAAGAATTAAGAGTGAGAAAGTTACGTGGTATTTAATAAGGAAAAGTATTTAAGACTTTGCAAATAAATCAGTTGAATGCGAACAAGATGAAACTGAACAAATCTGGATGTAAATGAAGGAAGGGTTTGTTATTAGCGCAAGAAAAGTATGTGGTCGTGTTAAAGTAGGATTTAAGAATGATAACAGTGAGTGGTGGAGTGAAGAAGTGATGCAAGCGGTTAAAAGTAAAAAAAAAAAGAGGCGTGGTTGAATGTACTAAAAAATCAATGATGGGGTTTCAAAAGAAAGGTGTTTGGAATTACACAAGAAGGAAAAAACGAGGACTAAAAGTTGCATATGTAGGAGGAAAAATGAAGTAAATGAACAATTTGGAATTAGGATGAATGAAGACTTGCAAGGGAATAGGAAGCACGAAAGGTTAAGAATAAGAGTAAGGGGAGTCTGCATAGAATAATGAATAGAGATGGTGATTTCGAAACTGATGAAATGAGTGTGCGAAATGTATGGAGGGAACACTTCGAAAATCTGCATACCATTGGCAGTAATGAAGAGGTGATAGTGAGTGTGTGTGGGGGTTTGATGGTGCAAGAAGAAATAGATATTTTGGGGATAAGGTAATTACTGTAGTGATGGCAAGATTAGTCGTCATCGGCATATTATTTATCAATCGTCATCGTCAATTTTTGCCGATTAATTGAACAAATATTAAGAATTTTGGATATTAAAACTTCTAATAATAATAATAATAATAATAATAATAATTATATATATATATATAATAATATATATTATATATATATATATTATATATATATATATATAATATATATATATATATATATTATAATATTATATATATAATTATATATATATATATAATATGTGTGTGTGTGTGTGTGTGGGGGGGGAAAGAATTGCCCACATCGTATGTCCTGCGTGTCGTAAAAGGCGACTAAGGGGCGGTAGTAGTTGGGGTTGGCTGCCCACTACCAAATATCTCTTGCTAGGAATGCTAATGCATGGCTCAGAGATGGTCGTGATCGCCGTAAACGGACTTCTAATTTCGGCGAAATTGTATGAATCGGATGGGTACATGGATGTCAGAGGAATAAATGTTGAGGAGAGAGGTGATGGTTGTATATTTAAAAAGGGCAAATTTGATTTGCTCGCTGTGACTGAAACAAAGGTGAAAGGAAACGGTGAATAATGAGTGGTGTGGTGTGAAATGTGTGTGTGCTGATGTAAAAAGGAATGAGAGGGGGAGAGGAGTTGCAATTTTGATGAGTCACTTGTGGTATAGAGCTTGGGTAGACTTTGTGTGTGTGAGTAATAGAATTTCTAATGGTTAAATTTAGTTTTGAGAAAAAGGTTAAGGTGTGTGGTTGTGACGAATGGTCCATCTGAGGGAAACGGTGAAGAGAGTACGATTTAATCTCAATGATGTTTTGGATTTTTGGATGGAGTGAGTAGGAGCTTTCAGATTGGTAGTGTTGGGGACCTGAATGGTTGGATAGGTGATAAAAAAAGGGATGTAATAACAGGTGGTTTTGGGGTGGTCGGGAGAAAATGAGAATGGTAGAAAGGTGATTGATTTCTGTTGAGGAGAGAGGAGGATTATGTGTGTAAGTAATACCTTTCTTTAAACACAAGAGTATCCATAAGTATACTAGAGTTGGTGTGGTTAGAGATAGTTCCGAAGTGAAAAGTATGATTTGATTTTGTGTTGGTGAAGGAGATGTTGAAGTATGTGTTGATGTTAAATCAGTAACGGGTTTAGGAAATGGGATTCATCGATCATTATGTTGTCCTTGTAAAATTTAAGTTTAGTGGGATTGGATGGAGAGGATGGTGATACGGAAGGAAGTGGGTAAAATTAGAGTGAGAAGTTTAAAGCGAACAAGGTAATAAGGATAAGTATGTAAGAGCCCTCGCAATTAAATCAGTTGAATGTGAACAGTTTGAAACTGAACCAAATCTGGGAGCTAAATGAAGGAACAATTGTTAGCAGTGCAAAAGAAGTATGGCAGATGTTGCTAAAGTAGGAAGTAGAATTTAAAGTGTAATGGTGGGAATGAAGAGGTGATGCCAGCGGTTAAAAGTAAAAAGGAAGCGTGGTTGAATGTACTAAAAGCAAATGAATGAAGTTTCAAAAGAAAGATGCTTGGAATTATATAAGAAGGAAAAGAGAAATACTAAAAGGTGGCATACGTTAGGAGAAGGAAAGAGGTAAATGAACAGTTTTGGACGGAGGATGAATGGGGGGACTTACAAGGGAATAGAAGCTCTTCGGAAGGAAGCACGAAGGTTAATTATGAGAATATATGGGACCTGCTTAGAATTAATGAATAGGGATGGTGTTTTTCTGTAACTGATGAAATGGGGATGTGAGGGGAGTGGTGGAAAAGAACCTTCGAAAATATGAATAATTTGGCATTAATGAAGAGGGTGATATGTGAATTTGTGTGTGGGTTTGATGGTGCATAGAAGGAATAGGTATTTTTGGGCATGAGGTATTTAGCAAGGAGGAGGTAATAGGTAGAGTGAGAAAGTTGAAGAATGGTAAATCTGCAGGTATGAGATGAAATTACTGGTGAAATGATCAAGAATGGAAGCGAGAGATGGTGTGATTGATTGGATTTGGAAGTTTGTAATGAAAGCGTTTATGGAGGGTATTAGTTCCCCAAGGGATTTGGAGGAGAGCAGTATAGTACCCTTATATAAGGGTAAGGGAGATAAGGTGAACTGTAGAAATTATAGGGAATTATTTATTGATGTATTGTAGGGAAGAATATATGCTGGTGTTTTTGGTCGAAAGAGTGCGCGTAGAGTGACTGAAGGACTGATTGGTGAAGTTACAAGGTGCATTTAGGAGTGATAGAGGATGTTTGTGGATCAAATCTTTACATGAAAACAAATGAGAAAATGAGGGACAAGAAGAATAATTGTCTTTAGGTTTTATGGAATTGCAACAGGCGTATGATAGGTTAAATAAGGAAGCTACTATGGCAGGCTGTTAGTGATATATGGGTATTGGTGGTAGGCTTCTGAATGGAATCAAAAAGTATGTAATGACGATAGTGAGGCGTGTGGTTAGAATACAATTGGTGTCCAAAAGTGATTGGTTTAAGTTATTATAGCGGAGTGCAGGCAGGGTTGTGGTTATGTCTCCTTGGTTATTCAATTTTTATATCGGATGGGGTTATGAAGAATTTGAGGTTGGGGATGGAGGAAAAGGGTGTTAAATGATGGAGAATGGAGATTAGTGGAGGTGCCCTACCTATTATATGCGGATGATTCTTTGCTTTTGTGTGGTGAATCTGAAGAGAGTTTGAGAGGATTGGTAAGAGAGTTTTTGGCAAGGTGTGTAAAAGGAGGGGTTTTGAAAGTAAACGTCGAATAAGAATAAGGTTATGGTTGTGGAGTGAGGACAGTTCCTCAG
>JABUQX010040220.1:35000-42500 GCA_015478945.1 Trachelipus rathkii
AGAGGAATAAATGACCAGAAGAGGAGTGAGGTGATGGATGCATTTAGGAAATGTAAATTTGATCTGCCTGCTGTGACTGAAACAAAGATGAAATGAAGTAATGAAAGACTTGTGGCACAAAGCAATAGTGGATTTTGTTTGTGTGAGTACTAGAATACTAACGGTTAAATTTAGGTTTGAGAAGTTTATGGGTGTAGATTGGTTGTAAACTCGCAATTTGCCTGAAGACAATATTGAGGAGGATGGGATTTTCTGGTGTTAAATGTTTCTGGACAGGGTGAAGCAGACTTAAAAAATAACTTTAATGATGTTGGGAGACTTGAATAAGGTTTGGATAGTTGATTTGAAAAAGGGATGGTATGTAGTGCCTTTGGGGTTAAGGAAAGTGAAATGGTAGGTAGATGATTGATTTTGTGAGGTGTGTGTGTAAAATCACAAGAATATCCATAAATATACGAGAGTTGGCGTCGAAGTGAAAAGTATGATTGATTTTGTGTTGGTGAAGAAAATGTTGAAGTATGTGTTGGAGGTTAAACCAATTGGGAGTTTGGTCAGGAATATTAGATCATGAGTTATTTTATGAAAAATTAAGTTATAGATGGCGAGGAAGAATAAAAATGTTATAGATCTAAGGTATAATGTGTCCAGATGGACAATCTTATGGGGGTGCTAGGTGTGAGAAGAATTGATAAAATGAGGAATGAACACATTAAGGAGAGTTGTGTGGTGTGAAGAAAGGCGTAAATGAGAGAAAAACGAGAGAGCATTAAGATGGTTTGGTCATATGGAAAAGAATGGATATTCATTGGTGGGGTTAAATCAGGATGTATAAATGATGTGTTGAATAATTAAGCTGGACTGACCGAAGAGAAAGTTAATTGGTCAGTAAAGGAATGTCTGAAGAAGAGGAAAGGGAATGTGAGTTTGGCAGAGGCTAGAAAGGGCATAATAAAGTGAATGCCGGAGTTTTGGGATGGGGTATGGTTGCGGACCTGGTCCAAGGGATGAGCCCCACATTAACGATAAACTACAGTGAGGGATTGTCGTAGTCTTGGGAAACCCTAGGGTTGATTTGTTTTACTGCGACGAGCTCTCACTTAAGGATGGTATGGAGGGGATGGTATTTAGGGGGCTTCGCTCGACTCACGTCATGCTTCTACTAAACTATTCTATTTTCCTGCGCCACAACGCACCCTACCCCACATATAGTGGGAAGTAAAGGGTGGTGAGGATATATATATATATATATTTGGAACCTTCATAATATATATATATATATATATATATATATATATATATATATATATATATATATATATATATATATATATATATATATATATATATATATATATATATATATATATATATATATATATATATATATATATATCTTCTTCTTCTTCATCTTCCTTATATTTTCCCAAGAATGGGAGTAAGGTGCGCGACGGGCATCGGAAAAGAAAAGCAGAAGAAAGCCCAGCCTTACCGCCCCCTCAGTACCATTAATTAGTGAGAACTCATCGCAGTCAGAAAATCCACCCTAAAGCTTCATGGGACAGCGATGGACCCTCACTATGGTAGATCGTCAATGTAAGGGTTCATCCCTTGGCCCAGGTGGGCCACAACCATACCCCCTCACAATCCCCCGCCATTCACTCCTGTTATACACCTTTCTTCTCGCCTCTACCAAACTCAGATTTCTCTCCTTCAAACATTCGTTTACTGACTCAATCCACTTTTTCTTCGGTCTCCCAGCCGGTTGGTTCCCAACACACTCGCCACTATACATCAGCTTAACCAACCGACTATCATTCATCCTTTCCATATGACCAAACCATCTCAACATACTTTCATTTATTCTCTCATTTACCCCTTTCTTCACACCACACAACTCTCTAATACGTTCATTCCTCATTTTATCAATTCTTCTCACACCTAACACCCCTAAGATTGTCCATCTGAACACATTGAACTTTAGATCTATACTTCTTATTCCAGACCAAAGTCTCACTACTATACAATAACACAGGTAACAACATACCCTCATGTAAAACCCTAACACACTCAAGACTTAGTCCCTTTACATTCACCAACGATTTAATTGCACCAGCCACCTTCCTGCCATTCACAACTTTCCTACTACACTCTGCATCGTCCGTTCCCTTCTCATCCAACATATACCCTAAATATTTAAACTCAGACACTTGTTCCTGCTGCTCACCATCTAACATAACTTCACACTGAGGAGTGTCCTCACTCATAACCATAACCTTACTCTTATCCACGTTTACTTTCAAGCCCCTCCTTTTACACACCCTGCCAAATCTCTCTACCAATCCTCTCAAACTCGCGTCAGCATCGCCGAAAAGGCCAGCATACGCATATAATAAGGTGGGCACCCTCCTCATCTCATTCTCCACCATTTCCTGCCATCCCCACCTCGAATTCTTTCATAACCCCGTCCATATACAATTGAATAACCAAGGAGATATAACACAACCCTGTCTCACTCCGTTATTAAACCAATCACTTTTGGCACCATTTATTCTTACACACGCTTCACTATCGTCATACATACTTTTGACTCCATTCAGAAGCCTACCACCAACACCATATATCACTAACACCTGCCATAAACCTTCCCTATTAACTCTATCATAAATTTATTATTAAATCCATAAAACCTAAAATACAATTATTCTTCTTCTCCCTCATTTCTCCAATCATTTGTTTCAATGTAAGATTTGATCCCACACACATCCTCTCTACCACTCCTTGCACCTTGTTCTTCCACCCATCAGTCCTTCAGTCACTCGACGCACTCTTTCGACCAAAATACCAGCATATACCTTCCCTACAACACTCAATAAACTTATTCCCCTATAATTTCTACAGTTCCCCTTATCTCCCTTACCCTTATATAAGGGTACTATTACCGCTCTCCTCCAATCCCTTGGAACTATACCCTCTATAAACGCTTTATTACACAACTTCCAAATCCAATCAATCACCATCTCGCCTCAGTTCTTGATCATTTCACCAGTAATTTCACATCTATACCTGCAGATTTACCATTCTTCGACTTTTTCTCTACCCCTTACCTCCTCCTTACTAACCTCATCCCCAAAATACCTATTCCTTCTTGCACCATCAAACCCACACACATTCACTATCACCTCTTCATTACTGTTAATATTGTGCAGATTTTCGAAGTGTTCTTTCCACCCTCTCACACCCATATATATATATATATATATATATATATATATATATATATATATATATATATATATATATATATATATATATATATATATATATATATATATATATATATATATATATACTACTCCTAGATTTTAAAATATGTATATATATATGTAATAATAATAATATAATAATATATGTATATATATATATGTATAATATATAATAATATAATATATAATAATAACAATATAATATATATATATATAATATATCTATATACAAAATAATAATAATAATAATATATATAATAAAAAAAAATGTATAACAGATATATATTAATATATATCTATATATATGTATATATATATATAATAATATATGTAATAATAATAATAATAATAATAATAATAATATACATATGTAATAATATATATAATATATATATATATAATAATAATAATAATATGTAATATATAATAATATAATAATAATAATAATAATATATATATACCATTAATAATAATATATGTAATATATATATGTAATAATATATATATATGTATAATAATAGATATATATATATATATATATATATATATATATATATATATATATATATATATATATATATATATATATATAATAATATATATATATATATATATATATATATATATATATATATATATATATATATATATATATATATATATATATATATATATATATATAGAAGTACGATGGTGGCGTAGGAGGTTAGTCGCAGCCACTCAGGCGGTTGGACGCTGGCTCTTGCTCCGCGCAGCTGATGGAGTTTTATCTACCTGGGGGCAAGAATTAAAACTCGACTGCGAACACGTTGGTGGTGCTGGTTTGGGATAGCCGGCCTTAAAGTTCGATTTCCTGTGGTCATCCTGTGTTACCCCTTGCATAGGGGATAAAGCACGTTAAAAGGTAGTTTATATATATATATATATATATATATATATATATATATATATATATATATATATATATATATATATATATATATATATATATATATATATATATATATATATATATATGATATATGTGTATATATATATATAGTGTTGGTGATGGGCTTTTGAATGGAATCAAAGTATGTATGACGATAGTGAAGCATGTGTGAGAATAAATGGTGTCAACAGTGGTGGTTTAGTATTAATAGCAGGTGAGCAGAGGTTGTGTTATGTCTTATTGGTTATTCAATTTGTATGGATGGGGTTATGAAATAATTAGAGATTGGGGGTGGCAGGAAATGGTGTTAGAATGATGGAGAATAGAGATGAGTGGAGGGTGCCCTACCTATTATATGCGGATGATTTGGTTTTATGTGGCGAATCTGAAGAGAGTTTGAGAGGATTGGTAGAGAGATTTAGCAGGGTGTGTAAAGGAGGGGTTTGAAAGTAAACGTAGATAAGAGTAAGGTTATGGTTGTGAGCGAGGACAGTCCTCAGTGTGAAGTTATGTTAGATGGTGAGCAGCTGGAACAAGTGTCTGAATTTAAATATTTAGGGTATGTGTTGGATGAGAAGGGAACGGATGATGCAGTGTGTAGTAGGAAAGTTGTGAATGGCAGGAAGGTGGCTGGTGCAATTAAATCGTTGGTGGATGTAAAGGGACTAAGTCTTGAGTGCGCTAGGGTCTTACATGAGGGTATGTTGTTACCTGTGTTAGTGTATAGTAGTGAGACTATGGTCTGGAATAAGAAGTATAGATCTAAAGTTCAATGTGTTCAGATGGACAATCTTAGGGGCGTGCTAGGTGTGAATTGATAAAATGAGGAATGAACGTATTAGAGAGTTGTGTGGTGTGAAGAAAGGGGTAAATGAGAGAATAAATGAAAGTATGTTGAGATGGTTTGGTCATGTGGAAAGGATGAATGATAGTCGGTTGGTTAAGCGGATGTATAGTGGCGAGTGTGTTGGGAACCGACCGGCTGGAAGACCGAAGAAAAAGTGGATTGAGTCAGTAAAGGAATGCCTGGAGGAGAGAAATGTGAGTTTGGCAGAGGCGAGAATAAGGTGCATAATAGGAGTGAATGGCGGGGTTTTGTAAGGGGGGCATGGTTGTGGCCCACCTGGGTAAGGATGAACCCTTACATTGACGATTTACCGGTGAGGGTCCGTCGCTGTCCTATGAAGCTCTAGAGTGGATTTTCTGTCTGTGACGAGTTCTCACTAATTAATAGTACAGAGGGGGCGGTAAGGCTGGGCTTTCTTTTCGACTTTTGTCATATTCTTCTACTGCTTTTCTTTTCCGATGCATGACACACCCCAGTCATGAGAAAAAGAGGAAGATAAAAAGAAAGAAATATATATATATATATATATATATATATATATATATATATATATATAAAATATATATATATATATATATATATATATATATATATATATATATATATATATATATATATATATATATATATATATATATATATATATATATATATCCACGAGTGCCGGTATGAAGTGATCAGAGTAAGGAAAGAGAAAGTGGAAACCAAAAAAAAGGAGCTTAGAGAGCTCGACGCGTGCCATACACAGTCTAAAACTTTCGATATGTCAAACGCCACCATACAAAACTCCCCATAACCCCTTTGTTCAGAATACCATAAGTCATTGAGATAGGAAAGTATGTCAACAGTTAACCTTGAGCGGCTAAAGCCATACTGATGATCTGAAAGAAGGGAATGAGACTCCAGATGATCCAGAGAATGAGAGTTAAGGAGAGTCTCAAAGATTTTAGGCAGAATACAGGTGAGAGCTATAGGACAATAGTTTGAAGGATCAGAACGGTTACCCTTTATCGAGATCGGCTGAACATATTCTTCTAGCATTGAGGAAGAATATTAGTATTTAGGCATAGAAAGTAGAGTTCAACAAGGACAGGCGCCAGCTCAGTTGCACACTCCCTCTGATCCCGGGAAGGACTGCTATCCGGACCACTAGCCATCCTGACATTCATAGATCTCAGGATCCCATACACCTGATCATGTGTAACCGCAGGTAGAGACATGAGATACCTTAGATGAGAAGGAGGAGTGATGCCAGAATCATCGAAGGTGAAATTAGATGAAAAAAGGAGAGTTAGCTACAGATCCGTCAGAGCGAATAAGGGGAAAGATTTACAAAAGTTGTTAGAGATGTTTTTGCAAGAGGCCAGATTAGTGAAAGCGCTTTTAGCCTGTCGAATAATATCCCTGTAACGATTCCTAGAAGAATCAAAATTAGTAAGAGTGATAAGAGAACGAGTGTCTTTCCATGCCCGATACGCGATGTCTCTCTTCTGAATGGCAAGAGAACAGACTCCATCGAACCATGGATTTTGGAGAAGATTTAGTTGAAGATGGAATGAACCTGCTCATTAAACCGGTGATCACGGCTGCTATCTTTACAGCAGCGACCGAAGCGTCCTCAGAGTCAAAACAGGATTCATTTCAAGAATATTTAGAAAATAAGCGGCACAATGCTCCCAATTGGCCCGATTAAAGTGCCAGAAAGTAAGTTTAAGACAAGGTGGAGCTGTTAGAGAGAAGTATTATAATTAAGAGCTAAAGACTGTAGTAAGAGTTACCTATAGGAGAGAAAATGATGTATTTATATCGAGAAGAAGTAGTGGTGAAGCATAAGTCGAGTGTTCAAGGATTGGTTTGTTCGATATGGGATATGTGTAGGTTCCTTAATTAGCCATTAAAGATCTTTGAGAATACTGAATATTTTGACATCCTCCCCACCTGCATCAATATGAGAGGAGCCCAACCACTCAGTGTGGAGTATGTTGAAATCCCCTAAATAAAGGACCACGACATTTAGATGGGAAGAAGTAACAGTCCAATGAGAAGTAGCAAGAAAGTCAAAAAGGTAGTGAAAATCTGTTCCATTAGTGGAGAAGTAGCAGAAACATAAGATAATGGTAGTATAGGGACAAAAGATTTTAAGCCATTAAACAAAGTATAAATATATCATCATCATCACCCACATTCTCTCCCCAAAACTGGGGGTAGGGTGCGTAACATGCATCGGAAACAGAAAAGTAGTAGAAGAATATGAAGCAAGTCGAAGAGAAAGCCCAGCCTTACTGCCCTCTTTATACCTTTTAGTGAGAACTCGTCGCAGTCAGAAAATCTACCCTATAGCTTCACGGAATCACGACGGACCTCACTATGGCATCACGTCAATGTGGGGTTCATCCCTTGGCCCAAGTGGGCCACAACCATACCCTTTCACAAAACCCCACCATTCACTTCTATTATAC
>JABUQX010040220.1:45000-46241 GCA_015478945.1 Trachelipus rathkii
TATATATATATATATATATATATATATATATATATATACCACAGAGATTGTCTCACGAGTTTACGGTATGTTACAGCGGTGTATCACCGTACGGGATGTTTAAGTATGAAAATGTGTTAGAATATAAGTTCGATTATTTAATTCATTAAGGAGGATGGGATATGTTACGTTGGTGTCTGCGCACGCGCAATACGAAAACCGCGCACAAACATGCGAATGTCGAATGGGATGATATATTTTTTATGGCTTCTGTGAAATGCACATAAAAAATGAGGTGGGCTCTTCCTCTCGACATTTTTTGATACGGTTCTTCGTTTCCACGCAATGTACCCATAACGCGTCAATGTTACCAACAATAGTTTTAAACGTGAATGTGAAAAGGTTGAAAACAATGGTATTCAAGACAGCTCATAATATCGATACATGTAATGTAATAACATTGTTAATAGTATCATAACAAATTTACACCTATGAATCTTATCCACAGCATGCAAGAAGGGAGAAGAACGTCAGGTCGTTTCAACTTGTACATACAGTATTTACAAATGCTGTTCGAAGACGCCTTCATCCACGCGAATACATGCCTCAACCCTCTGGCGCCAGGTTTCATTGCATGCCAATGACAGTGACGCCGGGTTGATTCCCCTACATGCGTTGGTTATTCGACGGCGAAGATCATCGGGCAAGGTTACTGGGTCATTAAACCCAGCGTACACGGTATGTTTGAGATACCCCCCACAGAAAGTAGTCCAGTGGTGTTAAGTCGGGTGAACGCGCAGGCCATGGAAATGGACCAGATCTTCCGATCCATCTTCCCGGAAAGGTTCTGTCGAGGTAGGTCATCACTATAGCTGCATTATGTGCTGGGCACCCATCATGTTAGTAATATATTCTTCATTGTGTTCTTAAAGGTATATCACTCAGGAGGTCAACAAGGACAGTCTGCAGGAAATGGAAGTAACGCTGTCCTGTCCTGAAGAACTAAGGAACGATAATCCTACTATTGAGTATACCACACCAAATAGTGGTGATGATTAGTGAATGCTACATGGGGGTTTGCTTCCTCAAAATGTCTGAAGTTCCACCTGTTATACATACCGTTATTGGTAAAGCGAGATTCATCGGTCCATAAGATATTTTCCAATAAGTTCGGTACATCCATTAGAAGGCAATCAATGACAGCCAGGAATCCCAGCCGCCCTTTTTGGTCTCCACGATGCAAACCATGCACAATGTATGGT
>JABUQX010040221.1:0-22500 GCA_015478945.1 Trachelipus rathkii
GCGGGTTAACAATGAAGGATTTTCCATTTTTTTACGACCTAATCTTAATAAACGAATTCAAATGTTTTATGTTTTCTGTGAAGTTGAAGCTTTACCTTTGTGTGGGTTGAAGGTGTACTTTAAATTACTTTTATCTGTAAAACTTTCTTTCATCGTGAGAACACTAATGTTTGTATCACTAGTTGGGCCGGTTGAGTGTGGTTCGAATGTGGGATTCTTATTACTGCTACACCTTGTTTAGCGATTAAAGACCTTTTATCACAGTGATGGAAGAACACTTAAATGTGTTTTTCCAACTCCGGATGGGCTTTCGAGAATGCTGGGCTTCGACTAAAGGACTCTTACGTCGATGAAGAGGTACAACTATACGACACAGAAAGAACACTCGTACAAGTCGCTGCGGTGTCGTCCGTGTGTTGGTCTGCGCGCAATGTGTCTTTCTAAATTACATTCAAATTTAAAATCTTTTGATCACAGGTGTGAGAACACTTAAAGGTTTGTTCACCGGTGGGGTTCGATATCGTGGGTTTCTAAGTGAAGACTTTCGGATTTAAAAACTTTTAGATCACGTAAGACACTGTCAATGGTTTTCATCGCCGTGGTGGTTCCGAATGGTGATCTTTTTCAACCACAGACTCATTGCTGTAACAATCTGTTTTGCCAACTAAATTAAGAGCACGTGAATGCTTTACATATCAGTATTATTATCACTTATCAGTAATCCAAAACGGAAATTCGTTCACAAAATATTTTTTTGGCATCATTATTGGTCATGTTTCAAAATTTTTATTAAGGCAAAACGAAATGGAGTGACCCACTATTGCATGTTGATGTTTTCGTATCAAAATTTCTCTGGACCTGTGAAAGGTAGACTTCTGGCTCAAATAAGTTTTCCTGTGTTAGAGCGCGCCTTCTGCTTCAACTTTAACTGAAATTAAATACAAAATGATGAAACTATTAAGATGACACTCCTTATCGAAACGGGGGTCTTTGCCAGATAGAATGGGCCGGCTGGATGTTCCAGACTCTCTTAGAGAGAACACATCATTCAGCTATAATACGGCGTTCTTGGGTGGGGAACTGAGTTTGAGTGAGTCAGTTTATCTCTACTATACAAACTATACTCTATCCGCTATAAGTATATGATAGTGTGTTATATATATAGTCACCTATTCGTCTTCTGCATATCATCGGGCGTGTTAGAGTGATCAGTGGGGATCCTCACTCACTTTTTAGTAGTAAGTTATATATATGGTGGTATGTTATGTGCTTATTAGTTACTGGCTTCCGCAGTATATATATATTATATTATATCCCGCGCGGTTGTATGGGTATGAGGGTCAGCCCTAGAGTTGTCCTGTACTTATCGCGCTATACGTTGCACGGTCGAGGTGCGGCTCGACTGCCGCGTTCCATCGGCCCCCATGACGCCCGGCGGAGCATCCGTTATATGGTATATGCGAGATCGTCGCGCCTTAGAGCTCATCCAGCTGTCACGAGTATGATTAGTCTCTAGCGCGGCGGGTACCCGACTGACTTTGTGGTCTCGTGTGCATCCAGTCGGGTTTCCACATTCCGTGCTTCGAGGTCAATTTTTTTGCGATTGATTTGCCCGGATTTAATTTTAACAAATTATTAAGAATTTTTGGATTTAAATTAAAACTCAAACTATATAGTATATAGTATATAATAATAGGTTCTAATATATTACTCTTCTGCTGGGCCTGCTCCAGCTCATGTTTAGTAGTTACCGGCCCTGGTGGGGGTCCAGCGGAGTCGTCTGGCTCCCCGCTCCGTGCCGTTTTTTCCCCCTGCACTCTTGTTAGCCGGTAACTGTATCGTCTATTCGATACTCTAAACTGGTGGGGCCGCACGCTTTGAGGTCCTACTCGAGGTCAGGAGCTGGGATATCTCCTGCGGGGCCATTGTCTTTGCCCCTGGTTTTCCGTTTGGCCGTCGCTCGTCGTTGGCGATGGTGGTCTTCGTGAATTTGGTTGTCACTGCGGATTAGATTATGCTCTTGTTAGGCTACGGGTGGCCGTTTCTGTTCTTCGGGATTCTCCTTCTATTCAGGCCGGCATTGCGGAGCGGCGGTGACTGGCATCTCGTGTTTGTGAACTGATCGTCCCAGTGGGCGTGTAGTATTTATTATACATATAATATATAATATATTTATCTAATATTTATTAATATTATTATATATATATATATATATTATAATATATATATATATACATTACAGTAATTATATATATAGTATATATATATATATATATATATTATATATAATAATATATATATAGTATATATAGTATATATATATATAATAATATATATATTATATAGTATATATATAATATATATAGTATATATATATATATATATATATATATATATATATAATATATATACCTTCATTCCAATGGTATGACACTTCCAGTGCCTAATGGGTTCGCGCCTTTCTGTTCTGCGTTTATGATCCACACTCATCCTCCAGCACAACATCTTTGAGACAGCCATCTTTTATCTCACCACATTATTCATATACCCATACTTATATGCACACACCTTCTAGACAACATCTTACAGACATACCTATCCCCCTTATATCTCTATGTGTGGGGAGAAAAAAATTTGCCCATACATGCGTAATGTCTCTGTCGGTGTCGTAAGAAGGGCAGTACTTACAAGTGATGGTGTAGTTGGTTGGCTGCCCACTACCACTTTTTTTTTTGCCAGAAATGCTAATGCATAGCTCAGAGAAGGTCGTGATTCCGTTATAAGCGACCTTTAATCTTTCGG
This sequence comes from Trachelipus rathkii, assembly GCA_015478945.1. Taxonomy (NCBI): domain Eukaryota; kingdom Metazoa; phylum Arthropoda; class Malacostraca; order Isopoda; family Trachelipodidae; genus Trachelipus; species Trachelipus rathkii. The sequence goes on from JABUQX010040221.1 coordinate 2,803, forward strand.
CGAAAATGTATGAATCGTATGATACAGGAAAATCAGAGGAATAAATGTTGAGGAGAAGAGAGGGGTGATGATTGCATTCTATGAAAGGGGCAAAATTGATTTGCTGCTGTGATTGAAGACAAAGATGGAAGTAAACATGAAAATGATTGGTGTGGTGTGAAATGTGTTTGTGTTGGTGTTTAAAGGAAAGAGGGGGATAGAAAGATTGCAAAATTCTGCTGAAGCGACTGTGTGGTAGAGAGCTTAGGTAGATTTTGTTGGTGTGGTGAGTGCTAGACTTCAAAAGTTAAATTTTAAGATTGAATCAATGGAAAAGATGTGTGGTTGCGACATAGGTCCAAGCTGAAGGTTGTAATTGTTGAAGAGTGCGATTCGGCGATAATCTAATGATGTTTTTCGGATGGTGGGTGGGTAGGGGAATTTAGTCATTTTGCCACACATGCTGCCCACCAAGGATTTTTTTTTTTTACAGTTGTCACCTACCATTCACAGTCAGAGCCTCTATTCAAGGAAGGGTGTAGGTACGGCTCAAAAGTTCACCTCTAGCCGCAACTTACGCAGATGAAGTCACAGATGTCAGGCTTAAGAAGTGAAGGGAGAATTACTACAGCAGGACCTTGCAGAAGATGGAACGAGATATTCCCACAGAACAGAGGTGGCGGGAAAGAAGCAAGAACCACAGCCGAACTAGCTTGAAGTTACCAATATCAACACAGATACAGCACTTCTTGTGGTGCTACGAGGGCGTCGTTAAAAGGTGGTTGTATCGCAAATGATTAAGTCCCTCGAGCACTGAAGCGGTAATTTTTTGGCAAAAGGAAAGAATACCAAACAGAACAGTTTAAAAGAAAATAAATAAGCTTTTTTGGCTTTTGACTCGAACCCCTAATCCAAAAGCCGGGTGAAACCAGAGCCCCTTCCCCAGATATGAGAGCAGTCCTCCATACATGAAGGGCGGATGAAACCCTTGTATAGCTTGAGCAACTGAGAAGAGGGAAAAAAGTACGAGAGTCTAAACAGAGACTCCCAGTTTCTCCTTTAAGGCCGCCCTGCAAACCGTTTGTGACAATGAGGTTTCCAAGACATTTTTTTGTTTATGTTTAAGCGACCAAGGATGTTTAATATTGTCAACAGGGAGGAGTACGAAAGAAATGCAAAAAGAATATGGAAAAGTTTAGAATAACGTCGTTTTAGAGATGGTAGATTCATGCAAAGAAGTTGGTGTTTTTACAAGAATTTGAATTTCAAAGGTTCTGACGACCCCATCCGGAAATTCTATCCCGATCAGCGAGGAATAGAATAGGAATAGATTAAGACGAGAGGCAATTCTAGAAGTAAAAGAGGAAGCAGAAATTGAATGAGTTGAAGAATGAAGGGTCCAGTCATCGGTATATTGAGTGGATAGAGTGTAGATGTGCATGTAGAAGATCATTAAATGAAACGTTGGAATAGGTTAAGAGATAAGACAAACCCTGACAAACACCCACTATTGAACAGAAAAAGAGAAGTCGCCCCATCAACAACAGCCGATATTTTGAGATTTGAAAGAAAGCTAGAACATAGAGTAAGCAAAGAGAAAGAGAAACCCAAAGGAGGGAGCTTGGAGAGCAGTGACGCGTGCCATATCCGGTCAAATTCTTTATATGTCAAGCGCCACCACGCAGGTCTCTCCGTAGTTCCTATAGAGCTGAAAACCGTAAATCTCGTTAGATAGGAAAGGTATATTTCGTCCAGAAGAACCTCGAGCGGAAAGAAAGGAATGAGTTTCCAGATGATCTAAGAAATGAGGTTGAGAAGGGTTTCAAAGATCTTAGATACGATATAACAAGTGAGAGCTATAGCACGATAGTTAGAAAGGATCAGAAGCGGCTTCCTTTTTTCGAATAGGTTGGACATGTGCAAGCTTCCAACACTGGAGGGAAAGTGCTAGTATTGGAGCATAGAAGATATAGTTAACGAGGTGCGGGGATGCCACGGAAGCACACTCCCTCAAAAACCTTTGGGATGGAAGCCCCATCCGGGCCACTAGCCTTCCTATCATTCATAGATTTCAGGGGCCTATGCCCCCGATCGAACTGTAATCACAGCATAAACATCAGGAACTACCTGAGAGGAGATAGGAGGAGAAGAGAAATGCCAGAATCGTCTAGGGGTTGCTAGTTAGTGGAATGATAGAAGGCCGAAAGGATTGCCGTTTTCAGTTGGAAGTAATTAACAACAGAAACCCTCAGTAGGTAAGAGGGAGATTACAGAAGTTGCTAGAAGATGTTTTTGGCAGAGGCCAGAAAGATTTCAGTAGGAGAACCAAGGAAGTTAGCGCACTTTCGTTGATTAACGCCCCGCTTTCTCGTACCCGAGAGATCCTTGCAACGATTTCTGAGCCTGAATGAAAATTGCGCGATGATTGGGAGAAGCGAAGAATTTTCCCACCCCTGATACTTCATGTCTCTGTAGCTCTGAATGGCCAGAAAACAACATCGACGAACCAATGGATTATGAAGGAGAGAAGATTTAGTTGAAGAAGTTAACTTGCTAGTCCCATCAACGATTACAGCTTCCCTCCTTATCTTTTAAATATTTATACATCCATCATTATTCTAAATTGACGTAGCTCAATTTGCTATCATCTGCCCAAAACTTGTAACCTTACATTTAAGTCCCTGTCTAAATATTTATACATATATATGATATCAGCCACTTGACTAAGAAATCGTTACGGACAACAAACATGTCTCCTCATTTCCATAAATAAATACTTTTCATATTTTATTTAAGTATTATTATATTAATTATTATTAATTATAAAAATTATTAATTATTATTATTTATTATGTTTATTATTCATTATTTATTGATTATTATTATTATTTATAAATATATTATTATTATTATTAAAAAAAAAAAATTATATATTATTATTACTATTATTATTATTACTATTAAAATTGAGACTTAAGGATCAAAAATTTTGATCGCTTAAATAATTTTCGGAGGGTTGAACCCCTGACCCCCCCCTGTCAACAGGTCCTTATATATATATTATATAGTAATATTATATATATATAGTATATATATATAATATATATATATATAATAATATATCTATATATATATAATATATATAATATATATATATATATATATATATATATAATATATAATATAATATATATATTTATATATATATATATATAGATATATATCTATAATTATAATAATATATATAATATATCTATATATATATATATATATTTAATAATATATATAATATATATAAATTATATAATATATATATATATTATATATATATATATATATATATATAAAATATTATTATATATAAAGAGACTAAGCTACAAAGACTTAATTAAAATATATTTTTCAAGAATACTCCATAACGTCATCGTCAAAATTTCTATAATCGTCATCGTCATCGCAAAAATTTCATAATCGTCCCCATTCACTAATATATATATAATATTATCTATATATCTATATATCTATAATTATATAATATATATAAACTAAATATTTATATGGATTAAAACAATCTTTTGGCTAGTGATATATTAAGTTTCATTAATGGTTATAATTATTATTAATTATATATGAGTATAGGCTAAACACCCCTCATTAGTTTCCGATTTGGGTCAAGTATAAATTTAATATCAGTTTTGGAGATGGTAGAGATTTCTGACTGCATAACTTGAGTAATTGATAATTATAACGTTTTTGAATCAGATTATGAAAGGTAATAATAACGTCATTTAAACAATGACGTCAAATCAGAAATAATAATCGCTCATAAACTGCAAACACGTTGAAGCACCAATGGATCTTTATGAACTCCCGAGGGCAGGATATGCCTAGCTAACACGAAACTGACTTCGGAAATGCTTTGTAATACAACAACTGTTTAAATGTGAGCCACAGTGAAAATTTTTTAAAGTCACTATGACGTCAGTCATATCATCATCGAAAATCATTAATCCATAATTTTAATAAGTGCGCACGAGTGTGGGTTGAAATGAAGTACTTACTAAGGTATTTTTCTTCTCATAGAATAAGTGAGTAGCTTTGCGAGAATGTGTTAGATGTAATTTTTTCGCCGCTCCTTTAATAGGACTGACTATAAGTAGTACCAACCGTCCTCAAACCTTAGTCAAATGCTGGCACGTTGTTACGTACGTTATTTCCTCCTCTACATACTCAGCACTCAACCTACATGATGCACCGAAGTCACTTTCTTTTAACCACCTATAAACAGAATTTCAGATGGCTCGTGTGACTGTGGGCTAATCGTGGATATGCTGTTCGCTAATGGGCGATCAGGCTTAGATTTTACAATTCCCGAAGCGTCCACCACCACCGTATTTCATCACTTCTTAAATTGCCAGTCTGAGAGTTTACATTCAAGAACTGCAATGATCACATGTAAACTCTACCGATTGTGGACGGTGCGAGAGTGAAGGTCCATTCTACTTCTGATGCTTTCTCTTCAGCACTTTGTGCTCATATAATCCTTTGCTTTTACACGTTGCGTTGTGCTGGGGTGGTCTGCCGTGCTCTGTCGAGCTCTGAGCGTGTCGGTATGTTTCATTCTTAAAGGGCTTATTTTTTGAGTCTGTCATCTTTCTCTCCATGGTCTACATCACTAATGGGAGTCTACAAAATAATAAAAAAGGAAAATGCGGTCACTAAAAATATGACCATATTAATATTCTTCAATTTTTTTATTTGCAAAAATACCTTTTAATAAAAATAAAATTTACCATTTTAAAACAACTGAAATTAATGAATCAATTCCAACCAAATAATAATAATAATATATAATAGATAATAATATAATAATAGAATTAAAATAAAAATAAAAAAATTAATAATAATAATAATAAAATAATTAATTAATCAATAATAATAATAATGAGGAAAACAATATAAAATATATTTATTGTATAATTCAACCAGTGAATTATTTAAGATGCATGATAATAAAAAGATGGTTAACAGACGCCGCCTTTTTCATATATCCCTGTGAATGGGGGAGAAATAACTCCCACAGGGTATGTTCTGCGTGTGGTAGGTGACTAATGGGACAGTGGTAGTTGGGTTGGCCACCCACTACCACTTATCTCTTGCTAGAAATGATAATATATGTCTCGGAGATGGTCGTGACCGTCGTAAGCGACCTTCTTTATATCTTTCGGCTAAACTGTATGAATCGTTTGGGTAAACGGAATGTTAGAGGAATAAATGGCGAGGAGAAGAGGAGAGAGGTGAAGGATGTATTTAGAAAGGGTAAATTGGATTTGCTGTGAGTGAAACAAAGATGAAAGGAAGCGGTGAAGACGAGTGGTCTGGTGTGAAATAAGTGTGCTGGAGTGGAGAGGGATGAGATGGGGAGAGAAGGAGTTGCAATTCTGATGAATGATCTGTGGCATAAAGATATTGTGGATTTTGTCTGATGAGTACTAGAATTCTAATGGTTAAATCTAAAATTGAAAAGGTGGAGTCAAGGTATTTGTGGTTGAAACATATGATCCATTTGAGGGTCATACTGAGGAGAGTGACTTTCGGATAATCTTAATGGAGCATCTGGACGGGGTGAGTAGGAGCTTTAGATTTGATTATGTTGGTGACTTAAATGGTTGGATAGGTGATCAGGAAAAGGATGGTATAACATTGCCTTTGGGGTTGAGGGAAAAATGAGAATAGTAGGAAGGTGTAATTGACCTTAGTGTAAGGAAAGAGGTAAGTTTATAGGCCTTTACAATCTTGCTCATAAATTGTGTATTTTATAATGTATATGAGAGTTCGGGTAGGGTGGAGATGGTAAATCGAAGTAAAAAGTATAATTGATTTGTGTGTTGTACAAAGATGTTGAAATAGTGATGAACGGTTAATCGTGATGGGGTTGGGGATGGAGAATATCTAGATCATCATGTTGTTTTAATTCGTAAGATTCAGTTAGTTGGACGGCGTGGGGTAGAGAGGAAAGAGTTTAAGCGGAAGTGGACGAGGATTTAATGAGAAGTAGTGAACAAATTAATATGGAAAAGTATGTGAGAGCATGTGAAAATAAGTTGAACGTGAACAATGCGAAATACTTCGCTTAAACGGTAAATGAATGGAAAGACTTTGTTAGTAGTACAAGAGAAATATGTTGTTGTGCTAAAGTAGAGAGTAAAGGAGAGAGATTGGTGGAATGAAGGGGTAATGCAATCCGTTAAAGTAAAAAAGAGGCGTGGTTGAATATGATAAAAGCCAATGAAAGAAAGGTGTATGGAAAATATATAAGGAGTTGAAAAAAGGAAGACTAAAAGTTGCTTAAGTTAAAAGCAAAAAAAAAAGAAAGTAAATTGAATCGTTTGGAGGGAGATGAAATGGGGTTTTACAAGTGGAATAAGAAGCTCTTTGGAAGGAGTACGAAAGGTTAAGAGGAGAAGGTAAATGGGACCTTCAGAAGAATACAATGAATAGATGGTACTTTGCGTACTGATTGAAATTGGATGTGAGGAGAGTGTGGAGGAACACTCGAAAATCTGCATAATATTAGCAGTCATGTAAAAATATAGTGAATGTTGTGTGTTTTGATTGGGTAAGAGAATAAGGTATTTTGGGGAGAGGTAATAGTAGAGTGAAGAAAGTGACAAATGGGCAAATCTGCAGTTAAGATGGAATTAATCGGTAAAATGTATCAAGAATAAAAGGAAAGATCGTGATTGATTGGATATGGAATTGTTATATACAAATCGTTATGGAGGGTATATTTCCTGATGATTATAGAGACGCAGTAATAGTACCTCTTATGTAAGGGTAAGGGGAACTTGAAGGAACTATTGCCTATAAGGGAATTAGCTTTTATTGAATGTTGTATTGAAGATAAATGCTGGTTTTGGTTGAAAGCGTGTCGAGTGACTGAGGGATTGATTAGCGCGAAGAACAACGTGCTTTTAGAAGTGGTAGAGAATATGTTGATCAAATTTTCTCACATTGAACAAATGAGTGAGAAGATGAGAAGAAAAATAAATCGAATTTAGAGTTTTATGGGCTTTCAAACAGGCCACGTATCACATGGATTAATAGGGATAGCTCTTGGCAAGTGTTAGTGGTCAGTCTTTTGAATAGGATGCCAAAGGTATGTATGACGATAGTGAACTTGTGAAAGAATTAATTCTGCTGAAGTGCGTATGGTTTAATATTTAATAATAGTTGGAGTAGGCAGAGAGGCGTTATGCTCTTCTTGGTTATTCTTAATATGCATTATGGATGGGTGGTAACAGAATTAGAAAGTAGGGTGGGTAGGGTAAGTAGTTTAGGACTGATGGAGAAAATGAAGAGAGTGGAGAGTTCCGTTTATTGTACGCTGATGGATTTGGTTATTGAGCGCGAATCTTGAATGAGACATTTGAGAGGACTGGTAGAGTGATATGACAGGATGTAAAAGGAGGGGTTGAAAGTAAATTATAGATATGAGTAAGTATTGGTAGTGAAGTGAGGAATCTGCGTGTGAGTCATGTTGGATGTGAGTAATTGGAACAGAGATATCTGATTTTAATATTTTAAGGAAATATATGTGGATGAACGAGGAACGGATGAGCAATGTGTAGTAAGGAAATTTGAAATGGTAGGGAAAGGTGGCTATGTGAAAAATAGATCCTTGTAGGAATACAAAAAGCCTAGAGTCCTTGAGTGCACTAGGGGGTTTTTACACGAGGGTATGTTCCGCCGGTGTTAATGTATAGTACTGAAATCTATGGTGTGGAATAAAAGAGGTATAGATCTAAGGTTTTAATCTGTGTAAAAAAAGGGCGAATTTGGTGTGAAAAGAATTTTATAAACTGAGGAATGAACGTGTTTAGGAGTTGTGTGGTGTGTAACACCACTATTGAGAGAAAAAGAAGAAAAAAGTAGATTTACTCAGTAAAGGAATGTCTGATGGAAAGGAATGGAAGTGCAGAGTGAGAGAAGACAAGGTGCATAATAGGAATTGAATCTCGTGGTTTTGTAGGGGGTATGGCTGTGGACCACCAGGTCCAAGGGATGAAGCCTACATTGACGAGATACCACAGTGAGAGTCTGTCGAAGTCTCGAGAAACCACCCTAGGGTGATGTTTTTTTTTTTTTTTTTTTTTCCTCTGACGACAAGCCCTCACCTAAAGGTATGGAGTGGCGTCATGTTCTTCTGTTGTCCACTACTTTCTGTTTCCAAGTGTACTTGTCGCACCTCACCCCCGATCTGGGAAAAGGAGGTGTTGGATGATGATGATAAATAGATTTATTTCATGCCCATTTTGTTAGTTTTAAGAAAATTTGCAATGTTGCATTTTGCTAAGTCTTTCAATTTCTTAGAGCTATAGGCTAAACTAACAGAAAAGGTATTGTGTAACAGCAGTTAAAGGTACTTGTTATGATGAAATGTCTTTGTTGGTTTTTTTTATTATTTTAGTCATTTTGATTAAGAAGGAAGAAGCTTTTCAATATTATTAGAAATTTCTTTAAATAAAATTTCTAAATATTTCAAAAAGGGTCTTATCTTGAACATAAGGGAATTATAGGATTTCAAAGAAACGGCCTGAGTAAACCTACCAAAGAATTGCGAACCCGTCTTGTACTTATTTCAAACACTCGAACTCCGAAATTATGGCAAATCGAAGCATTTCTGCAACTAATTAAAATCAATACAAGTTACTTAGTCAAATTCATAAGAACACAAATAAAACAACCTTTTAATTCTCTATTCTTACCAGACTTTTCTTCTAAAATTGAAAATTTGTTTCAATATGTTGATCAAGCCTCCAAATTCTTCTTCTTCACTAAACAATGGCTATCTTTTATTTCAATTCATCTTGACATTGTATGAGGGAGTAAATTATTTCTTTCTGTGGAAAACAATATTTGCAGTTAAAGTTTTATAATGATAATAATAATAATATATAATAATAATAATAATAATAATAATAATAATAATTAATCAATATAATATAAAAATAATTAATAAAATAAGTCTTTGACTATGTATGAAGCGTGTAAAGTATTTCTCTCTAATTAAAAGATAAATTTGTAAATGATACCGTATTTTAAAATAAAAAATAGTAAGTAACTTCACAAAATTTCTTCTAAAAAGTTCCTTAAGCAAAACAAAAACATGAAAATCCTCATTCCAAATTCCAAACTCAAATAAGCAATAAAAATCATATCTCATCCTCAGAAAGGAGTCCTTCAGTCCCTAACAACTCTAAAGGAGTTTGAACCTCCAAAGAAGGCTGGTAAAGCGCTCATACAGCCTCTTTGGAGGTTCAATATAAGAGTTTGAAATTTTCCTGCTCAAGAGTCACTTCTTCGATTCTTTTCCTTTAAAGTTAGAAAGAAAACAAACTTCCCATCAAGATTCTTTCTCAGGACTTAAACCAATTGCGAAGGCTTGTGTTAATTGCCAATATTTCCGCCTCCAAACTAGGCCATCTCAGAGTAACAAAATTAATTTAATGGGAATGGCATTATCCTATTGTTGTTAAATATTCCGCTATTAAATATATAAGCAATGTAATAGCCAAAAAAATTTAAAGTTCAGGCAAATTAAGTAACTTCATAAATTCTTCTAAAAGTTCCTAAAGAAAGACAAGAACCGGAAAATCCTTCATCCTAACTTCGCAAGCAAAAAAATCATATCCACTCCTCAGAATGGGTGTCCTTATTTCCTAACAACTCTAATGAAAGAGGCTTCCCAGCCTCTGAGGTTCAAACAGTGTAAGAATCTAGGTATGAAGCGTATTTTCTTCTTGTCTTTCTTAAAGGAAGTTTTTAAAGAAGCATGTGTGAAGTTACCCATTATGTTGAAGTTTATTTATTTTTGTCTATATCAATGCTTTATTTAATAGTGAAAATAAATAATAATAATAATAAAATAAAATAATAATAATAATAAAATTAATAATAATAATAAATAATAATTAAATATTAATTAATTTACCGGAAGTTCCTCCAACAACGAATTTTGTCCAATAGCTTTGACCATTTTGTTCTCGAAATCTTCTGAACAACTTTCTTAAGGGTTCAATCCTTTTTCATCCTCACTCTTAATATTCAATATACGATCAATTCAATTTACCTTTGATAAAATATGTCTCAATACAACAAAACTTTCTGCTTGTAAAACCATTAAAATGTGTTATACTAATAATCTTTATTGAAAGTTTCTTAATTTTTTCTAAATTTTTAATCCCTAGAGCCAAAACCGATTCATATTTTCGTTTTCCTTTTTGTTTTGTCTTCACTTGATTTTTATATTGTGTTCAAAGTCAAAAATGACCAAATGCGACCTATATTGAAGTAGTTGTTCCTCATTTGAAGGCGGTGGAGGAAGAGAGAGAGAGAGAGAGAGAGAGAGAGAGAGAGAGAGAGAGAGAGAGAGAGAGAGAAGAGAGAGAGAGGTAGAGAGATTGAGAGAGAAGAGAGAGAGAGAGAAGAGGAGAGAGAGAGAGAGAGGGAGAGAGAGAAGAGGAAGAAGAGGATGAGAGAGAGAGAGAGAGAGAGATGGGAAAAGTAAAAAAAGGAAAGAGAGAGAGAGTAGAGAGAGAGAGAGAGAGAGAGAGAGAGAGAGAGAGAGAGAGTAGAGAACGAGAGAGAAGAGAGAGAAGAGAGGAGAGAAAGAGAGAGAGAGAGAAGAGAGGAGAGAGAGAGGAGAGAGAGAGAGAGAGTAGAGAAGGAGAGAAAGAGGAGAGAGCGAGAGAGAGAGGAGAGAGAGAAGAGAGACGAGGAGAGAGAGAGAGAGAGCAGAGAGAGAGAGAGAGAGAGAGAGAGAGAGAGAGAGAGAGAGAGAGAGAGAGAGAGAGAGAGAGAGAGAGAGAGAGAGAGAGAGAGAGAGAGAGAGGAGAGAGAGAGAGAAGAGAGAGAGAGAGAGAGAGAGGAGAGAGAGAGAGCGAGAGAGAGAGAAGAGAGAGAGAGAGAGAGAGAGAGAGAGAGAGAGAGAGAGAGAGTTGGTTTTGAAAGCATAAGAGGGTATTTTTGAAAAGATAACTTCCTGCGGTTGTGGACTAGTGACAACTGCAGTTGCGGTTGTAGCTGCGGTTGTGTGGACTAATGACAACCGCGGTTGCAGTTGCGGTTCTCAAAATATGTGCAGTTGCGGTTATTTGATCCATCACTAATATATATATATATATATTTAGCGTCCAGGCGCGGGTGACCAGGCCCCGCCTCTTTAGGAGGGGTGATTCGTTCGTTCAAATAAAATAAAAAGATAAAAAAATAAAATAAAATAAAATTCTCTCTTATTCTTTCACTGAAATCACTGAAGTTTTATTTAGATCTCATCTTTAATTTTTATATTTTTAAAAAATGTTAGAAATTAGGGTACAAAATGTCCTTCAATAGAATTTCACTTTTGAAAAATGTGAGTTTTTTTAACTTCGTTATAAAAAAAATGTGGATGGAATTTAATTATTTTTTTCGAGTGGAATACACTCGGTGAGTATGTTAGCTTTAAGCTGGCAAAGTAAATTTTTGAGCCAAACAGTATTAGTGGCCAAAAAAACGGGGCCTAACTTGGTTCCGATTCACCCCGCCATAAAAATTGATGGAGGGGTGACGTCGGACTACCATTTGTTTTCCGTATGTTCGTATATTATTGACATTTTTACTTATGTATTAGATTGAAATTAAATATAATAAAAAGTTACTTAAATTAAGTGAAAATATTGTAAAAAATAATAAATTTTAAAATATAAAAAAAAACGTTTGATTCAAAAAAGTGTCAAAATCTTTGGGCGGAGAGGGGTGTCATCCGGACCACCTTTATTTTTATTCATTTTATTTATTCATTATGACATTTTATCTACTTATTCACCGATTTAATATGCATAAATAGATTATTAATTATAAGTAAAATTAATAAGTATTAAAATTGAATTTATATGTAAAGTACGAATTTAAACAGATTCCTAGTCACCCGCTCAAATGGTGGTCCACTTTCACCCCTCTCCCTCGGTCAGGCTGAACTCAGCGTTATTGACAAACTTTAAAAAACTTTTATTATTAGAATTAACATTATTATTTTTTGTGTGCTTATGCCCGAGTATATGGGCCCGTGATTTAACAAAAGAAAAAAATTCCTAAAAAGTGCATTAACGGGGAGAGTTGGGAGACCAAGGTTATGCCTAAGGTGGTCGAGGTCACCTTCCGCCCTGCCGCTATATGTATATATATAATATAGTATAGATATATATATGATATATATATATAATATATAATATCTATATATATAGTATTATATATAATATAATATATATATTATATATATTAGATATATATATATATATATATATATAAATATATATCATATTATATATTATATATATATATGATATATCTGTATATATATCCTATTATATTTATATATATAATTATATTATAATATGAATAATATCTATTATATATATATTAATATATATAATATTATAATATGGATGGCACGACACAAAAAATCGAAATTGAAAAAACTATCAACTTGATTTTTTGATTTTTTTATATTTGTTTTTTATTATTTTTAATTTTTTTATATATTAAGTAAATTTAACTTCTGAGGTTTACAAAAAGTTCAAATAAAAACTATATATATTATGAAAGTTTTTTAATATATTGTTTTTTCCAATTTTCACAAACCATTGGCATTGTAACCCGTAAGGCTGTAACATTCTTTAGTGCGTGCTGTTTTCATGTTTAATTGTAATATTTTGATACCCAGAGCTAGGGGCCTAGGGTTAAAAAATTGAATTAATTATAGCCGAGAGTGCATGACTAATTAATATATTGTTTTGTATAATGCGTATAATAGATTATGTTTAGTGACCAGACATTTGAATCTTTGTCTACAATTTAAGCACCCTTTATTTAAAATAAGCAACAATATGCTGAAAGGGAGCTATCGTAAAGTCAACGTAGGAGGTTAGATGTTTTTGGCCTTTGAGGGATAAGAATAGGCCGTGAAGTTTGTCTTAGATAGGCCCTATGCGGCTTCTTAAATATTATTATTTATTTATTTATTTATATGGGGATTTGACTGGGACATTCTAGAAAGGGCAAAAGTGCTTTTTCTTATTTTAATTTTTTATTGGTACTGGGATAGTCCGCTATAAAAGGCAATTGTTGGTGTGCTGGGTTGTCTTCTCAAGTATTTAATTTCTTATTTATTTATTGAGTATTTGGGACATTCTAGAGGGTCCAATGCGGCTTCTTTAAATATTATTTTTAAATTAATTATCTTATTGGTTGACTGGGACTAGTCTAGATAGGCCCATTCGGCCTGCTTCTTAAGTATTATCTTATTATTATTTTGCTATTATTTTTTAATGGAAAAACAAAGTTTTAAAAAACTGGCATTCTAGAGGGGTCAATGCTGCGTCTTAATTATTAATTTTATTGGTTGACTGGACAGTCTAAAAAGGACATGCGTTCTTAAATATTATTCATACATTTATTATGAGTTTGACTGGACAATTCTAGAGGCGTCAATGGCGGTTCTTAAGTTATATTTTAATTATTTAATTATATATATTTATTTATTGGTTGACTGGACCTTCTATGATAACGTAAATTCTTATTATAGTATTATTCTTATTATTATGTTATTATGGGTTGACTGGGTACATTCTAGGGGGTCAATGCTGCTTCTAATTATTAATTTTTATTGTTGACTGGGACAGTCTAAAAAGGACTATATGGCGTCTTATATTATTCTTATATTATTATGGGTTTGACTGGACATTCCCCAGAGAGGTTAATTGAATGCTTCTAATTAATATAGAAAATAATTAGGAAGCTGCAATGTGACCTCTCTATGAATGTCAATCAACCCATATAAAGAATAGTATACAAGTAAGCCGATGGCTCCTTGTTAGACTGTCCCAGTCAACCAATAAAGATTAATAATTAAGAATGCCGCATTGACGCCTCTAGAATATCCCAGTAAACAACATATAAAAATAATAAATAAGAATAATACTTAAGATTAGCCGTATGGGGCCTATCAAGACTGTCCCAGTCAACGCAATACATAAATGTATCATTAAAATAATAATTAAGGCACATGGATCCCTCTAGAATGTCGCAGTCAACTCATTATTAAATTAGAAATTATGACTTAAGAAGCCGCATTGTCCTTTTTAGACTGTCCAGTCGACCAATAAAAATTTATAATTGAGAAGCCGCATTGGCCCTTCTAGAAATGTCCCAGTCAACTCCATAAAAAATAAGAAGAAGCTAAAATATGAAGACCAATTAATGTAATTACGAAATACCATTAATTAAGAAACCAATGGGCCTACCTACACTGTCCCAGTCAACCAACAATAATTCATCATACTAACATTAAAATAATAAAAATAGTTTCATTTTCATCTCTTGAATGTCCCAGTCAATTCATTAATAATTAAGTAAATAAGAATTGAGCTATTCCAGTAAAGCCGATGGGGCCAGCTATCTTGACTGTCCCAGTCAAACCCATAATAATTAATAAGGTAAGAAATAATTTATTCTTTAATTATTAATCATGTGGTTGACAGTCTTGATAGGCCCTTGCGGCTTCTGAATTATATTCTTATTATTATTTTGTTGGTTGACTGGGACAGTCTAGGTAGGGCCCATTGCTTCTTAATTATAAATACTATTCATCTTAATTAAGATGAATTATTGGACTAAATTTACTCTGATCTATATTTTTAATTTGTACTACAACTGTTTCTTTGTTATCAACATTTCTCAAGTTATTATTTTCTTTGTTTTATTTCCGTATAAGAATCAATTCATCGATTCAGTGAGTGAAAAAGGAACCGTTCGTTTATGTTTTGAGTTGACTGGAATTCTAGGAGGATTAATATATTGGGGCTTCTTAATTTTATTTAATTATTATTATTATGGTGTGATTGGGACCGGTCTATGATATGAACCCCCAATGCTTGCTTCTTAAGTATTTAGTTTTATGTTAAAATTTGTTGGGTTCACTGGATTTTATACAAACAAAGTTACATGGCTCTTAATTATGAATTTTCTGTGGGTTGACTGGGGACAGTCTAAAAGGACCATGCTGCTTCATTAAGTATATTATTATTATTACTGAATGTCTGACTGGAACATTCTAGGAGGCCGCCAATGCCGGCTTCTTAATGAATTTTTAATAGTATTTAATGTATTATTTGGTTGACTGGACAGTCTAAAAAGGACCAACGTCTCTTAATAGTATTAATTATTATGGTTGACTGGGTGACATTCTAGAAAATGTGTGTTCCATGCGGCTCTTAATTTATTAATTTTATTTGTGACTGGGACAGGTCCTAAATAGTTTATCACTGGCGGCTCTTAAGTGATTGTTCTTAGATGTATATATGGTTAACTGGGACATTCCTAGAGGGGTTCATTTGCAGCCTCTTAATAATTATTCTTATTTATTAATATTATGGGTTGGACTTAGGTGACAGTCTAGATATGGCCCATCCGCTTATGAATTTATTTTATCTTATTATTAATTTATAGAGGATGGACGTTGGACATTCTAGAGGGGGCCAATGCGGCTTTTTAAGTTATTATTCTTATTATTGAATTATTTGTTTGGTTGACTGGGACAGTTTAGGTAGGCCATGCGGCTTTTTAATTATTAATTACTATCAATGTAAATACATTAATTATTATTACAAAATTAATCTTCAATAATGGTACACAACCCACAGCTCTAATTGGATTCTAACATCTTCTTACTATATATTATATAATATATAATATATATATTATATATATACTATTATAATATATATATATATAATATATATTATTATATACATGTATTGGTGTCGCGGGGGTTCCTCGTTCCCCTCCCCTACGGGGTATGAAGAACGTCCCCCCATCTGTTCCCCATCGCTGCGACGCCCCTAATGAAGTAATGCTTGTACTATAATACTAATAACATAATATTATATATATTATCATATATATATTCTAATTATATATATATAGTACTAGTATATAAAGTAATTAATAATAATTATATAGCCGTGGGTGCTTGGTGATGTTCAAATAGCCTACATCAAGTAGTAAGTTTATATTGTCATTTTACTAAAATATCAAAAAATATGTGGTATGCACTTCTCTATAATAATAGTTATTATTGATCATTTAACAAATTATTAAAAAAGATATTAATAAAACTGAAATTTTTAAATTCCCACATTTGGGAGGAAAAGATGATGGTTTTGGGGGTACGTATGATGGTTAAAATTTGTGTTGGCAAAAAATGTTTTATAACCTTGACCGAAAAGGTATAGTATCTGATATATATATATATCCTATAAATAGAATATATATAATATATTATATATATATATAATAATTGAGATTTGATGAATAAACACAAACGTAGATAATTATGATGTTTGCTTTCTGCATATAATATATATAATATATATATATATATAGATATAAATATATATACTATAATAATAATATAATACTATATATATATAATATAATCTAAATTATTACACTGCTTACCTTATTTAAATTTATTCTTGCAGTTTAATTTTTAATTTTAAAGTTATAATGCTAATGGTTTGGCAAATTTCTAAATTTAACATTATATTATTCTTTATATTTATATTATATACATAGTTAGCTATATTAATTATATTATTTTTTTATTTTTACATTTTTATTAATCTTTTGGAATGTTAGACTACAATTCAAAACAAGGAATATAAAATGCCTTTTCTTATGGTAGGTAGTTCTGGACCATAGAATATGAAGCTGCTTTTTATTATCTCTATTTCTGAAGTATCCTTCCAGTTCCAATCTGCAGGGTCACTCGCAACTGAATGCTTTTTCAAGAATTTCATTTCAATTTTACTAACATCACTGTTGTCATCATGTCTGAATACTTTTAGGACCTTCCCCCAAAAGTATCTAGGTGGTTTTGGTTCTGTGTAAAGCACTGCATAGTATTTATTTTCAGATTCCTTTGTTATACGGGGTTTTGTTACACCTTCATGTTGTGATTGCTCTTGCACCATACCATCATCATCTTGTTCTACATTCGATTCCTCATCAAATTCATCTACAATATCAGATGATCCACTTGTTATTGATATGTCAGATTCGGATGTTGTCTCCTCAAGGTCTTTGTTTCTAATCTTTCTTTTCTTTGCATGTGAGCTTCCAGAGACTGATACACTTTTGGGTCTTCCTCTTACACCTTTCTTTTTCATGTTCAATTCTTTATCTTTCAATGCTTGAAGACATTTTTCCTGAGATAATATAAGAGCTTTGGTTTGTATTGCCCTTCTTGATTTATTTTTCTCACCTACTGCTCTACCTCGTGCATGGAGAATCTCTTCCAGACTTTTCTCATGTATGGGTTCAAATGTAAATTTCATTTTGGGCCCCGCTCTACTATTTAACTCCTTTACCATATCTTCTGTTCTTACTTGTTTTAATAATCTGGTGAGTGTTTCTGGAGAGAGCATCTGTGATTCTGATGACCTCTGTCATTGCAGGTGGTAATGCCTTTGATGTTGAAGGGGTATTAAATGATGTTTCTACAGGTGCTGGTGTTTCACTCCTTTCTTCAATTTCCTCAACATTTCTTTCTACATTAACTGTTTCCAAAATTCCTTCCAAATCTGCAGTATTGTCTGAGGTTACTGGTTTCCCTCTTTCTACCCATGCATTTTAGGTTTGTATTTTTTTTTCATTTAATCGGTTAACATCATACTCACTAGCATTAAAGGAAAATATTCCAGTCTTTTTAAACCCTAATATTCCAGTCTTTTTAAACCCTGATATTATATTGACTGAAGAAAGACCTCTTTTCCATACTTTGCACAATAACTCTACAAACATATCTTTCCTTAGCGGGGCATTTGCACTAGTGTCACTGACATATTTTGTAAGGTCTGTGTCATAATAACTTAAGTGGAGCGAAGCATGCTACGTCTAATGGCTGGAGCTGATCTGTACAATGAGCTGGAAGCTTCATCAATACTATATTTTCCTCAATAGCTAATTCTATCGTTTTAATACTTGTATGGCTTAAATGACCGTCCATTATGAGTAATATTGGCCTTGTACCTTTTGTTACATTTACAAAATGTTCAAAATATTCCTCAAACACCTCTTTTGTCATCCATCCATTTTTTGAAACTGAATACAATATACCTGGTAATACGTCTTTCCCTCTTCCTATCCATGACTCCAAGATTCGTTTTCCTTTATGTACAACCAATGGATCCAATGCATTTCCATTGGCACAACAACATGCCAGGACAGTAATGTTTTCTCTGTTGCTTCCAGGAGTAACTCGTAGAGTTTTCTTTAAACAACTTCCAATAATCATTTTTTTGGTTGGATCCAAGGGAAACCCAGTCTCATCTAGGTTCCAGAAACACTCTGGTTTATCCTTAATACCAAGTTCTTTTATTTGATTTTCCAACTGGTTATAGAAGTCATAAATTACGAATGGATCACCAGTAACTCCCATTCTGGCTTTATTTATTTGAGTTCCTTTTTTCAATTTAAAATTGTTACGTTCCAGAAATGCCTTCCCCCACTCATATCCAGGTTTGTCATTTGGAAATTTTGTGACAATGTTATTTTCAACAATGTAATCATGAACAATATCCCGTAACTCTTCAAGAGTTGGACCAAGTCCCAATTGATTCCATTTTTTTTAAAACAACAACGAATTGGGCTTCAATTGCTGGGTCCAAGAACAAAGTCTTTCCTACTTTTCTTGTAGGGAATAGTTCTTCATTTGCTTTTTTCCTTTGTAGAAGTTTGTGAAGATAAGCAATGAAGTAAAAATATTTATGTATAAGTTTTTATTAATGGAAGCTCCATTTTCGATTTCTTCAAAAGTGCCCTGTGTATACTATCTGTGGTAACTTTTTAAATTTTTTTGTATAGGTCCTAGGCATTTTTCTACTTTGTTTTTTTGTAATGAACAATCTCTTAGAATTTGTCATGTATATATGATATCATCTATCTGAATATAATAGATAAATACTTATGAAATATATTCATACTACCAGAAGTCATATTTAATTAAAAACGTATAAAGTTATATACAGAACGGTTGTTAAGTAATACGGTCGGATAGATAGACATGGGGTAATACATAAAAGGATTCTGCGGTGAATTATTGTATTAGCTTTTTGGGGTGATATATCATGTTATAGATACTCTGGGTGTACAATTATGATCTACTTTCACATAATTTTAGCCATGTTCCAACGTCACCTGACTAGTGTATGGATATCCCCCATAAGTTTTTTCTTGGGAAGATAGATACTAGATCATTTTTTAAATTGGACTACATGAGCTTGATTGCCTCACACGGCTTCATGTGGATTCTGGAACCGGTCACACATTTTGAGTCCAGAAAAGTCATATTTTTCACTAAATAGTATTTTTTTCAGCAAAAGTGCTAAGTTGAACTTTTTGGGGTATTAATCGAAAGTGTCTTTTAACCAAAATGAGTGTCATATGTCAAGCATAGTTTATAGAAATTAAGATGTTTGATTTGACAAATGTTAGGGTTGGTGTACATTGGCAGGGTTGGGCTCATTTAGAATATTACCTATGACAAAGATACTATAATCTAGGTTTTCTTCATAATTTGTTATATGACCCTGCACTTTTTACGTGCTCCCGTCCATA
>JABUQX010040221.1:30000-31854 GCA_015478945.1 Trachelipus rathkii
AAAAAAATATGTAAGTTTTCTGTAATATAACTTAAATCTAAAGAGTAAAAAGAATAAAGAATGTAAAATGTGTAAAGTTTTTTATATTCTGTAAAACAATGAAAAAATAAAAACTTAAATCTAAAGGATAAAAAAGTTAATCTAAAATAATAAAAATTTATTTACACAAAAAAAAAAATACAAAATACTAATTGATGTTCTTGAAGTCCATTAGTATAATTCAAACTATGTATAGATCCTATGTCGAATTTCTTTTCTCATTTGTAACTCTTAAAGTTACAGTCACGATGTTAAAGCTTCCTTGTAACTCTTGAAGTTACGATCCTCGGACCTCGCCAAGATTATTAATGAGGTTCTCTTGAAGAAACTCTAATCAATTGTATCTTTTCAAATTTCCTGATGATATTTATGGAAATTATTTTTATTATGTTGTTATAATTAACTTATTTTTCAAAAGATTTTCAGATGAAATAAACTAATTGTAGAAGGTTGATCAGTCCTTTTACGAGTCAGTCGTCATTCTTCTTATTCTTTTGTTTAACAAGTAACAGATTTTAAGGCACTCTTCTCTCCAAAGTAAAGAGCATCCTGTTTTAAGTTATAAAATTTTATTTTAATTCTAGGGACTTCTGTCATCATGTTTAACTAGAATTTGTTTCTAAATTTATCAAAAATTTTATTTACAATAAAACTGAATAAAGACAATGGAATTTGTTGATAAGATTTGAAGAGAAATATTCATATTTATTTCTTGATTATCTTCTTTATCGTTAATCAATCAAAATTCCATTTATAAATTCTTAATGTTAAATATTAACAATTCAGTTTCGAAGAAACTGTTTTCTATTAATTTATCCGAATAATTATTTTCAAAGAACCAATTTTCAAAAGTTTTTTTGATCATGAAGTTTAGTAATTAGAAACTTTTTAATTTTTCTTATATATAAATATAAAAATATAAGTAGCAATAACCTATGTTTTTATATTTTTCTTATTAAAAATATAAAAATATAAGAAGGCACTTATGTTTTAGGTAATTGGTGGAATTTATTGAGAATCATATGGAGAATTGCTATGTTCAAATCTTCAATTTTCAGTGGTAGTTTTCAGTCACTCAATTCTTCTATTCTCAATATTTTCATTTTTCCACCTAAACTTTCAAGTTTCTAATTCTAAACTTACAAGTCTTTACTACCTCAGGTTATTCAATCCCATATTTACAATTTTTTACAATTCTGAGGTAGACTTTATGTACATTTTTTGGTCAAAACCAAATATTTTTGTTACAAATTTTAAGTTTTTCGTCCTATCAATTTGTTCTTTCCTGTTAGGAATGCATGCGAAGATAGCGATTAGACCATCAGAGTGTCTTATACTTCCTACCTCTTCCCTTAACATTCTTATCATTCTAGAACAAAACTGAAGTTTTATGTTCTGTTTGTAATTATCACATTTAATTTGTGTCAGAATAATTTGATTGTTCTCTTGTAATATCTTTTCTAAATTTAACAATCTTGCTAGTATCTGTTTACCAGCAGATGTTAGTATCTGTTTCTACAATGTTTCTTTTAAAAATCTTCACTTAAAATATGTGAAGTTTCTGTTATATTTTCTGCTAATTTCTTGTAAAATATGTATGGTTCTTTATCCTATACATATATAAAATATATTTTTCTCATCTAAAAATATAAGAATATAAAAGATAATTTTCTGTAAAATATGTATGGTTCTTTATCCTATACATATATAAAATATATTTTTCTTATATAAAAATATAAAAGATAAATTTTAAACATATTTCTGCAATAAATATGAACTATAACTATATGTGTTATTTATATTTCTGATAAATAA
>JABUQX010040222.1:0-43061 GCA_015478945.1 Trachelipus rathkii
CTGATACTTCAGTTCAGTTAAGATTTGGGTTTAACAGATTTCCGCGATTATCCGATTAAGAACCGCCGTTCCGTTACGCCAGCAATAATAATAATAATATAATAATAATAATAATAATAATAATATGTAATAATAATAATAATAATAATAATAATAATAATAATAATAATAATAATAAATAATAATACGTATGAAAATAATAATAATAATATGTCAATAATAATAATAATAATAATAATAATAATATGTAACAATAATGTGTATCAATAATATGTGTATATATCATATATCATGCTCATATGTATATGAATCGGTCTCAAATATGGGATTTAAGTAAACTTTAACGAGAACATTATTTATATTGAATACAAATATACTTGAGTTTACATTAGAAAAATGTTTGAAATACATAAAATAGTTACAAAGAATGTTTAAAATAATAATGGTAGTAATAATGTGTGTGTGTGTGTGGTAATGTGTGTGGTGTGTGTGTGTGTGTGTGATAATAATAATGTGTCATATGTAATCATAATAATAATAATAATAATAATAATAATAATAATAATAATAATAATAATAATAATAATAATAATAATAATAATAATAATAATAATAATAATAATAATGATCTAAAGCTTCAAAACCATATACAAAAAATAATAAAATATTCTCTTTTCCTTTTATTATTATTATTATTATTATTATTATTATTATTATTGTTATTAAATAGTAGTAGTAGTAGTAGTAGTAGTAGTAGTAGTAGTATTGTAGTAGTAGTAGTAGTAGTAGTAGTAGTAGTAGTAGTAGTAGTAGTAGTAGTAGTAGTAGTAGTAGTATTTCTATTATATTTATATCCATTCCCCTAATGTCTGTTTACATACCTATCTATCTCTAAATTTATTTAAAAAATATCTTCCTAATATATTTAATATCTGTATTAATTAATTGTACAACTGGGACATTTAATATTTTTTTAATCTCCTTCCTTTATTGAGAAATATTTTTATCATTTTTATCTAAATTTCTTTTATTCTCAAAAATGTATATTACATATTTTCACGCTTTTTTTATTTTATTTTATTTTTATTTTTAAAAATGCATTATAATATCCCTAAAGAGGCCTGAGAGAACACTTCATATCAATGTTAAGCACTCTCCAATTACCAAGTGAAATTTTTTTTTAACAAATTTTATAAACAAAAATATATTTTCATAATTTTACTCTCTCTCTCTCTCTCTCTCTCTCTCTCTCTCTCTCTCTCTCTCTCTCTCTCTCTCTCTCTCTCTCTCTCTCTCTCTCTTTATTTCTGTCTGTCTGCCTTTCTGTCCATCTAGTTATCCTCCTCCCCTCCTCCTCCTCCTCCTATCCCCCACCATACTCTCTATATACTCTCTCTCTCTCTCTCTCTCTCTCTCTCTCTCTCTCTCTATATATATATATATATATACTCATATATATATATATATATATATGAGTGGGGGTCCCCTATACACTGACTCAAATATATATACATACATATATATATATATATATATATATATTTTTTTATCTATATTCTCTCTTATCGCTCACTCTATATATATATATATATATATATATATATATATATATATATATATATATATATATATATATATATATATATATATAGATAAATATTCTCTTTTTTTTTTTTTTTTCCCACTCTTTCTCCATTCCCATTATCCTTCTCCTTGCATCAATGATTTATTGCAAGAATCTTTTTTGAACAATATATTATGTTGTTCTGTCAATAACGACATTTTCCGATGGTTAACATTGTATTTTTCGAAGAAATTTATTGTATTAATTGCTATTACTTTTGCACTTGAGATGAGACAAATAACTCATACAGACAGAAGTACACACGATTCAATTAAAAAGGCATAATATATATATTATATATGTGTGTGTGTGTGTGTTTGTGTGTGTGTGTGGTGTGTGTGTGTGTGTGCTCAAATTATTGTGTAATGTTGTGTGTGTGTATATATATATATTTTTGAGTATTTAAGTTTTATAGAATAGATAATGTATTTTAGGTCTTAAAAAAACAGAAATTTCATATATACCTAATTGAATAAATTCGAATATTTTCATGAAAGCCCGATTGCCAACCATTATATTTTAATGTTTTTAACGTTTCGCACAATAAATGTTTTTAAACTCATTTTTACATATAGAATTTCTCTTAAAACTTTTAACAGCAAAACTACTTTATTAAAATTGCCATGTTTTAACATTTAATTTTTGCGTTCTTATAACATTAGTGCTGTCAATTGTAAAATTAAAAATTTCTATTCAAAATTTGATTAAAATGTCAACTTTTCTTAAATCACATTAAAAGAGAGAATAGCTTTCGAATGGTTTTACAAAATTCAGCAGAAAATCTTACTTATGATTATTTAGACATATTTAAATTTGAGAACGAAGAATGAAAATTTTCTAAGCCTCCTTCCAAAAAAAACTTCACCCCTTAAAAAGTTATGTTAAAAAAAAAATGAAAATTATAAAGTTATTCGGAATATTCACTAATTTGCACAAATTATACATTACTCTCCGTTAAAAGATATTAAAAAATAAGAATTGTTATATTAGTTTATTAGTTGACTGTTTTTTCGTGATGTGAGAGTATTGGATAATGAGACTGGAGTCTTTATACACGCCTTTACATGCAAGCTGCCACAAACTTGAAAGAATAATAGAAAATAGAAAATACCCTCCTAACCTGTTTTTGAGTTTTCACACTGAGTATTGTTGTACCTAGGTGTTCTGATGGATCAAGAAGCAAATTCCAAACCCTAAGAGTGGAAATACCATCCTTGATAAATACTGAACACGTACACACGCACACACGCACACAGCAACAAACAGACTAAATACAACCCGCATACCAAACCAAGACTATAAAATATAACACAACACCAAAGGGACAGCCCCAAAATTTTTTCGGTTTAGGATTAAATAATATACAATAATAAACACAACACACACAATATATATATACTATATATAACTATTATTAATATATATAATACTAATAGTATATATATAATAAAATAAATATAATATATTAAAATAAATACTATATATATTAATATATATGAATATATATATATAATTATAAATCTATATATATAATATATTAAATATAACTTAGTTATATATATAAAAATATTAAATATTTCATATATCTATTAAATAAAATTTAATAAAAATTAAATAATAATAAAATAATAATATCTATATACTATATTAATATATATAAATAATATATAAAATATAAATCAAATACACAAATAATTAATTATATAATATATATAATAATATATATAGATATATAATATATATATAAAATAATATAATTAATATATATAATAAAATAGGGCGTATAGCTACCTAGTATGTAATCACTTCGTGTTACATTTAGTCTGGAAATACATGATATCTTGAATAAGAACCCATACAAATATATATATCAATATATTATAATATATTATTTTATATAAAGAAATTAGTAAATCTTTTAGAGTGTAAAGCAATGGATTAAGCAAGCTAGAAATTTAATGGTTAATTTTTAAGATTATCCTAACCATAAGGTAAAATTAAATTGAGCCTTCAAAATATTCTTTACGACTCAAATAAAGGGAAATAAATAAAAGAAAGAAGAAGACGAGGAAATATGTAGACCGCACGACCAGAGAGAGAAGAGAGAGAGAGAGAGAGAGAGAGAAGAGAGAGAAAATAGATGAGTCATTAAAAACATAAACAATCGTCACTATTTATACAAAATTAAGTGCAAGGTTATCTACTGAAAGGTGAAAATTAAATGCTATATCAAGATATTTACTATATATAAATATCCTATATACATTAATATATATATAATACATATACTATATATAAAACATATATATATATAACCATACTATAATAATAACCTATAACTATAATCTATATAACCACATATATCTATATATAATATATATAATATAAATAAATATATATATATATATATATACTATATATATCCTATGATTTTTAAATAATTTTAATATACTAAATAGTATATATCATCAACTAACACTACTGACTAATACTGCTGTGAAAGTGTGTCGTGTGTCGATGGTATAGTGGTAGTGTATTGAATGTTTTAACCGTGGACCGTTCTTATTATCTATATACTTGAATGCAAAACTATACTAAATATAATCACGCGGTAAGGTAATATATAACATAACCATATAATAAATATCAATAAAACGATCTTCAGTAAATTTATTAATTCATAGTATTTTCGTTACACTACTAAATACACCTATTTAGATAAAAAAAGACATTAAAAATAAATTTTAACATACACAATCTTGCCAAAACATCCATAATCACACTAAATTAATAATTTAATAAAGCATAAATCACTAATAAAAATCACGGGACATAACCAAATACATATTCTAAACTTATATATAGAAACATTCAAAGAGTTATCGACCCGTACTCACGCTCAATATAGAGTAGACAAAATATTTTCAATACCACTTTAAAGTAAAATATTATAATATAATATACAGATAAACCTATTGAAAACACTTTACACGAAACTCAATCCCTGAAAATATAATACACGTGATTAATATTGCCTTATACAACTTTTCACGTATACACGCCTATGCTTGAATTAAAATGTTGACACATAAATACGACATATAACAGACACCTGGATAACTCGTACTTCAACGATGTTTAACTAACACTTCACACAAGAAATTCTATAATAACCGGAGGATAAGTTTATTATCATTTATATATAACATAACGTATCAATTCTCAAACCCTATAACCCTATGCCTGTTCCGATCACTGGCATTTATAACACTACTTATGGTGTTGAGAGTCAAAATATACCACTACACCTTTTAATCATATTAACTAGTCCATCAAGATCAAAAAACACCTTATGCAATACCATAGTTATTATAACACGTAGTTTCACAATAATCTAATACCATATCACAAATACACCTAATTCGTCATTGAGCATTCTTAAAATAGTTACATATGACACAAACACATTATTCATACATCATAATGGGAAAGAAACTTGAGCTTATCTACCTTGCGAGTTGAGTGTAAGCCCTGACTGATTCAAACAAGGGTGATCCAAAATAAATACATGTTATTCTGGGATGAATTATTTACGTGCACTAATATTAAAGAAGTCAATTTATTTTATACCCTAGTAAAAAAAATAATCCTATGTTTTAAATACTTCACTTATCACGAAAAAATACTCTTTAAATAAAATGCTTAATTAGAAAACTTATACATACCAATCTGGAACTTTTTCCTGCACGATATTACTTCTTACTACACCTATTATGCATAATTAACCGGTTCTTCAAAACGAAAATCCTAATTAATCAAATATAATTAAGAACAACATTAACATTAATAGCGATATCCATTCTTATTCTGATAATTCGATTATCATAACAAAATAATTCTAAGCACTAATAACAAATAGAGATAACGTATTATTATTAATTAAATATATTTATATGATAAAATAGCATCCTAACTAAATAATATATAAAATATAAATATAAATTATGATAGATAATAATATATATAATATATTTAAATAATACTTATATAGATATATAATATATATGATAATAATATATATAACAATATTTATTTAATAAAATTATATAATAATATAATAATAAAACAATATATATATTATAAATATAGATATAATATAATTATAAATATATATTACTATATATATTAACATATATAATATATAATAATATATACTATAATATAATATATATATAATATATAAATAATAATAATTATAAAATAAAATAATATTATAAATATATATATATATAACTAATAATTATAACTTATAAAATATAATAAATGCTAATAATACTATAAAATATAAATAATATAATATATATAAATATATAAATATAATATATAATAATATATATATTATAATTATAAATAATAATATATAATATAATTAATATAAAATTAATATAAATATATATAATAATATATATAATATATTAATATATATATAATAATTATATATATATAAATTAATAAATTATAATATTAATATATAATAATAATAATATACAATATAATATAAACAAAATTAATTATATAAAAATATATATATACTATAATAAGAGCGAAATTATGGGACCTTAGTTTTCAAAAAAAGCAAAAAACAAATAACGGGCTAAAAATTCGTGCGATTTTCTTGTTGTTGATATAATATATCATTTATCTCAGTTTCTTGACAAGATTATACTATATGTATTTTGATCATATATATTAACTAATATCATTATATCCATAACTATACACTGAGAAAATGATTTTATTATTTTTTGCATAAATTATATCTAGTATTTAGTAATATATAATAATGAATAAAGATACTAGATTTATTGTTCTATATATTATTTTATTTTTTATTCCTATATTATTATTATTATTATATTGCTAGATAAAAAATAAATTACATACTGAACATTATATTAGATATGTTGCAATTTTGTACTATTAATATTATTATATAATTGAGCTAACATTCTGAGATATAAATATTTTATTTTAAAAAATTTTAAGAAGTCAGTATTTGCTATATCGATAATAAATAATAAAATAAAACAAATATAATATATATAAGTAAAAAAATAATAAATTAAAATAGTTAAAAATATAATTAATAAATATTATATTGTAAAAAAAATACAAACGACAAAAGAGGATATAACAAAAAAACACAGATCTAGAATATAAAATAAACAGATATTAGACACACATTAAACCTCACATAAATAATTTGATCATTACATCATTTTTTAAATAACAATATAATAACAATTGCTTGTCCCAATATAAAAAAATTTAAAACCAATTATACGACTTAAATAAATATAATAATGATAAATAAACCAGCAGTTATTACCAAAACTATATGAACATAAACAATAAAACTATTTTTACAATTTTCAGTCGATATATTAATATATCTATATATATAAATAATAATATATATACTATATATATTATATATATCTATAGAATAGTAATATATATAATTATAATACTAATATAACATATATAATTATAAGAGCGATAAATACAAATATATACTATAATACCTTATCTATATTAAAATAATATATATATATTACTATATAAATTCATAAAAATATTATATTAATATATATGATCATAAATATTGAAATATAATTAATCACTTAGTTTTTTATAGTTTAATCTAAAATATAATAATATATTTTAATTAAATTAATTCAAATTAATTCCTTCCTCAAATCAACATAAATAAAAAATAAAAAACAGGTAGAAAGAAATTAAAGTTATGGTAAAACTCAACACATGTATGTTATCCAAAGCTATTTAGAAAATTTTACATCTGGTTTTGTAGCGTGTATAACGAACACCTGTCTAAATACTACGCGTATAAATAGCGTGTACAGATGCTATATTACTAGGTGTGTAGCATAAAATAACTCTGTGTTAGTGCGGGTATATTGAGCGACGCATAGTGTTAATAATTGGAGCTAGATGTTTACACGTTATCAATTCGTATATTTTAATATTAATGCCTTTAAACAAAAATAATAATAATATCTTATATTACTTACATCCTGATAATAAAATAAATAAATGTATATATACATAGAAAATACCTTTGAGATTTACATTTTTAATAGGTTCCATAGCAAATTGTAATATAAGTTATATATATATATATACATTATTAAAATATATATAATTATAAAAAATTAAATTATAAATAATAATTATATATATATAAATAAATAAATAACTATTAATTTTAACATAAAATACTATATTATTAAAATTCACAAATAATTATATAAGATAATATAAATATATATAATATAATATTATATATAAATATAATATATTATAAAAATAATATAATATATAATTATAAAATATATAATTAAATAATATATACTTTTTATAATGATTAATATAATATAATAAATAAAATATTATATAATATATATAATAATAAATAAAATAATATAATATAAATAATATAATATTATATAAACTATAATTAAATATATATATATATATATATATTATATAACTCAATTATATATATATATATTAATATATATATATATATAATATAATATATAATATAATAATAAAAATCATATTATATAAATAATATACCTAATTTAAAAAGCTATAAATATATATATATAAATATATACTATAAAAATATATATATATATAATAATATACCTATAATATAATTAGAATTAAAAATATAAATATATAAATAAAATTAATAAAATATATAATTAAATATACTAAGTGAGATAAGATAAATATATATATATATTAGATATTAATATATATATATGTAATAATATAGATAGATCCCACTCATGATGGCTAATACACACATCACCTAGAACATTACAGATCAATGAACTATATACAACATTCCGAATTAACATCATCACTCGGATTAATGCCAAGGTGCCAAGACAGGCCAACCTAGGACGCAGATAAATGAAATTACTAAAAAAATATACATCGCTAAATTTACTTGTAATAAATTAGAGAAGATAAAAAAAATATAAATTGAAAACAAATTTTTAATGAACAATAAATTGAAAAATCTTTTATTAAAAAAAATTAGCAAATTACTTAAAAAAATAATTTTCTTAACTCGAACAACAAACATATAAACGCTCTAAAAAAATATAAAAACTACATACCTAAAACATAAAACGGTAATAAATTATATACACGTCATCTCAAATCAAGTACAGTCACCTTATCCCTCAGATATCCTTTACGTAATTTAATACATCATCACTAGCCTTGAGAGTCGTACAAAACTCCGACAACCTATAGAATACAATTTTTCATGTTGCAATGCATTATGTATTTTACTAAAAAATCTTTATTTAGTGCGAGTGCTGGTGAGATTTTCAAGGGTCTATCACGTGATTTGTTTTTGTTCAAGGTCATTGTTTTTGAAAGTTTTGAAGTTTAAACAAGCATATATTTATTAAAATTCATGCCAAAGACAAGCAATTTTATAATTCTGTTTTAAAAGTCAATTTCTTGATTTTTTTTGTACACTTATTTAACTAAAATATAATATTAATTGCAATGTTCCTAGTTATATATATTGAAGCAAAGAAAAATTTTCTTTTTCTTTTCTTTTTTTCTATATTCAATCAATAAATTTTTGCGATATAATTCAGAAAAATTATCAATATCAGCTCATTTCTGTTTATACGAATATTCAAAGAAATTGTAATAGATTTTAGATTATTAAAATATTAACTATTTATTATCTTGATTAAACCTTTAGAAATCTTCAAATTCTGAATTATAGTTGTTGTTTTTTTTTATTCCTTTCCTCGATGTGTTGCCTTGATGAAAAGTCTCACGTGGTGCCTACTTTAAAATAAAAAGAAAATAAATAAAAATAAAAAGAAAATAAATAAATACTTTTTCGACAAAAGGACCATATTTCAATCTTCCATTATATTTGAAGATTTCATATCGATTATCGAATAGGATTGAATCTAGATTCCTATCACGAGCAGATATCCACCTCGGATATTAGTTTTTCGCAGACTAGGAACTATTTACGCAGGTAGATTTAGTTATACAACACAATTGCTTCCATTTTGTCTGATCCCTTTTATTTACTATGACGTATTGTAAAGTCAGACCAAACAATGTAGTGTTACATCAACATTATCATAATATAATTGCTAATTTGTAATGTGCGTTAAAAGAAGATAATAATGCGCTTAAATTTGAAACTCCCTTGTATCGGATATACTTCTAACCTCACTTAATAAGAATTCTTTATATATATGATTAGTTTTTTGTTTTACATTATGGTACTAGAATACATATTATTATTGCATATTATTAACAACTATATCTAGAATTTATACATATATCCCATCAACCAGATTCACTAATAATACTTATTATACTTTTTAGCTGTGTTTCAGTATTTATCATACAAAATTTAATTTTTCAAATAAATAGTAAATTACTTTTTCTATTAAACTTTTCTAGTCTTTGGAGGATAAAATTATATCTTTATTTCTAAATCTTTTCTACTCTTATATGAAGATAAAAATGATATCTTTAGCTAATTGGTTGATTTGTGGTGGGCCAGTATATAAAAATGGTCCCCACACGAAAAAAATAATTTCTGAAATTAATGTAATAAAGTAATAAAAATATACAAAATTATTGTATCTTCAAAACTTTATCCTAGTTGACATCCACGATATAATAAGAAAATTTATTCGTCTCACTACAACACTAATATGCAATTACTTTAAACACCTGGGACGATTATAAGAGAGGAAAACTTCCTTAATTAAAACTTTTTCATTAGTTATAATTCATAATCACAAATTTTCTACGGCTGGGTACTAGTGAGTTTAAAGAAATTTCAAAAAGAAATAATTAATAATATTAAATATTTATCATATTCAATGAATAATTCAATTAAAATTACATAATAAATCATATGCTAAACAATATGAATGTAGAAGATCCGAAATAAATTGAGAGAAGCATGCCCGAATTGAGATCGAGAAAATGAGTGTTCAGGAATATTGAAATCGCAGTAATCTAAATACTCATATCATGAAATCAGATATACCACATATAGGACAATTGAAACCGGGAAATTATGACTGAATTACGGTTGAGTCCGTCAGGGTATGGGACGACAAGGATTTTCACAAAGCCATCTCACGGCCTCAAGTATAAATAATTAAGGTAAATCAGGGAAAACGCGGATCGTTGATCGAAGGAATTTAAAAGAAAAATACACATCAAAAAAATTGAAGTCGGGAACACAATATAGAGTCTATATAAGAGAGAAATAGTATACACCCAAAGGAACGGACGTTTAATCGGATCAGTTATCCTGAGCTGTTAATATGAGGCAGCGTATCGAAGGTATTACTGTATTCTACATATGTCTGAACACAAATATTAGTAACGACACGAAATAATCTAAAAATTAATATAAATATAAATATATATAATCATATATATATAAATAATACTAATATATATAACACAATTATAAAATTAAAAAATATATATATATTTAATATGTGAATATATAATATATAATATAATATATAATAATAAATAAATATATATAATAATAATTATATATTTAATATATATTATAAAAAATATATTAAGATTATAAATATTAATATATATAATGGTAGAATTTTATTATATAATGGGCTATGTTCTTCATGCTCGTATTGAGTGACCTTGACATTAAAAAAATTATAATTTGTAGTAATCACCCCGAATTTAATAAAATTACAAAATAGGGGGGGATACCGTATATTTATTCTTTTTATTTTTTTTATATTTTTAATTATTTTTTTATTTGAAGTAAAAGATGTATTTTGTTTTTACACAAACGGTATACCCTATGAGGTAAAACCAGTACAAACATTATGAGTAGGATACCGAGGTCTACTCGTCAGCACCTATTGAGATACTAGATACGAGGTAGTAACTAATTACCACCCATATCCGAGGATGAGTCCCGAACCTAATATAACCCGCTCTTGGTCTATATATTAGGTATAAGACGGGTTATCCTAACTCAACCAATTCCTATAATCTCGAGGGTTAAATTAAACGTATCCCCCCTATGACCTACCCCGACGGCTCTAGGTAATCTCCACTTAACTATATAATTATACAATATATAACATTAACTACAAAATTTAAAAATTAAAAAACAAAATTAGATTACAAATCCCAAAATTTAGCAGCGCCTCCGATACCGACGGGACAAGCAGAGGAGCGAGGGGGATACTTATTCACAATACCTACACCGCGAAGGGTCACTAATATTACGCGTACGGATAACCGTATACCTACTACTATTACTATACTATATGCAGAACATATGATATAACCTATATATATTACTATACAACAGTAACCTAAATTAGAAGGGCAGGGGTTCACTGAGAGTAAACCTATTACCCGTATAGGAGAGGGTATAAATAAGACCAGCAAAATTTCTTACTCTCCATCTTTAAAAATAACAAACCTTTACCGCGCGCGAATCTCCTATATTCGTGTCGCATGAGACGGAGCGCATAGAATTTCCGGGTGGGGTCCGCGCAACCTTGTAGGATTAACTACTTCCTCTTGAAAAAATTTCTCTTGCTTACCTCAAACATGCGCCTGTAATATTACACGCACACTCTTGGCTTAACATTCCTATCATAATCAACAGTATCAGAAAAAAAGAAAAATCAGTCATACCTGTCAATGACCAATATAAATCACACATCCCCCTAAGCCTCACATTAAACAGAAAATGTCTTGTGAAAACCGTCACGATCCGAACATTCGAGAATTTCATAATAGAGGCGGCCCTCAAGAAACTAGGAAGTTTCTAGATAACTGCGAGACTTTTTCCTCTTCTTTCAGTTGCTACCACCTATAGCATAATGGGCCTCAATGCCGCACCTTAGCTATTTGGAATACCGCTTCTCACTCACTCTGGTAGGCGCATTCCATGGTTTCACCACGCTTGGTGTGGAATCAAGTTGTCCAGAAAAAGAACTTGGCACCAAATGGCCAACAATGCATATATTCAATAAACTGTATGCTGACACTCCACTTATCCTCATTGAACTAGTCACTCTTATTCTTTGCGGGCGCGAGATGTATTGGTGCTTATGTACTCTTTCTATAAGATACTCACATAAAACAAAAACCGCAGCGGCAGGTGCTCGAGGAATGACTATATTATCAACTTAACACCTATATATACTCGCGTACCTTCACCACCTTATAGTACGTATATCTGCACCCCTCAAGTAGAACTAGAGGGGATGCTGATCACTGCGCCTACAGAGATTTTGTAGTTGAACAACGTGGTAACTCCAGGCTCCGGTTCGCTGTAGAGGTGAGCTTCCTTCTTTACCTGCACCTTCATGTTCTGTGGAATATATCTCTATTACCATCTTCTGTGTTATCCTGCTGATTTAATTCTCTCACCTAAATATATATAAATATATTAATACTATGTATTTATACTCTGCGTCTGTGCTCATTTGCGTAATTTACTTTAGTTGTTGACGTTCACAGACGCTGCAAACACCTTCTATACCTGTGAATAACTTTCGATTGTCGATGAGACGATTCATTGTTTCCAACTATTATAATCATACTAAAAAAAAAAAAATTATAAAATATGAATTAAATGAATTCTTTTTTTTACAAATTTCATACATATTTAAAATATTTATAAATTTTTTATAAATTTTAGAAATTTTTAGAAATTTAATGTTTTAAATAAGTTCCCAAATTTTTAACTTTTATAAATTTTAAGTTTTCTAAGATTTCAAAATTTTTTTAAAATTTAGAATTTTTTATATAATATTTTATATATTTTTATAAATTTTTATTAACTTTATAATTTGTATTAAATTTTAGAATTTTTATAAATTTTGTAAATTCTATAAATTTTTATAAACTTTATTTAAAAAAAAAATTTATTGCTACATAGTCTTAAAATTCAAATTTAGGTTTTACAGACATTTACAAGAATTATTTGACAAAGAATATAAAATATAAAACAAAGGTGACTAGTAAAAAACAATGAAAGATTTTATTGCGAAAATTTTAAACATTTATAAAGATTTTTCGCAAGACAAAAAAAAACAAAAATAACAAAAAAAAATCGTAATCTTGAGTTATCTTTAAAGATTTCTTAAAGACTTGGAACAATGCACGTCCAGTATAAATCCATCTCATACATTCCCAACTAAACCTTTTTCCTAAAAAAAAAAAAAAAAAAAAAAAAAAAAAAAAAAAAAAAAAAAAAAAAAAAAAATGAGAAAAAAAAAAAAAAAAAAAAAAAAAAAAAAAAAAATTGAGGGGAAACAATTTCAGGGGTAAATGAATCTTTATTTGGTCGTTGATTGCAACTGACCATTAAGATGGATACTTGAAAGAAATTTACAAGGCTGGCAAACATTAAATTAAAACGGGCTTTAAATTTTAATTAAAAATCTGAGTTACAAAAATAATCTACAAAATATCTATATACATATATATATATATATAATTATATATGTATATATAAATAATATAATAATAATATTATAATATATATATATATATATACATTATATATAATATATATAATATATGATATAATATATAATATTATAAATATATTAATATATATATAAAATATATATATATATATATATATATATATATATATATATATATATATATATATATATATATATATATATATATATATATATATATATATATATAAATATATAAACTACAAGATATTATCTTTAATCTAAGCATTAGAAAAGTTAGTTTAGAAATAATAATAATAATAATAATAATAATAATAATAATAATAATAATAATAATAATAATAATAATAATAATAATAATAATAATAATAATAATAATAATAATAATAATAGTAATAATCCTTTAGATTATGGATTGAAGCTTCAGCCTCTTAACTTAATTAATATTGCAATAATTTTTTGTCTCGAAACTTTTTTTGAGATAATTAATTATCAATTTGCAATTTTATGCAAAAAAATAATTAATACAAAGGATAATAAAATTAATTCTCATCAATTAATTGGAATTTAATACAAAAATTATTTATATAATTATAATTATTATATAATTATATTATAATTATTATAATTATAATTATTAGCAAAAAAAATGTGATTAATGTAATTTATAAAATAATTTTACTTAAATTAATATAATTAATACAAAATTAGACTACAATTAAATACTACAATTAATTAAAATACAATTTTACTTTCTCTTATTTTTGATTATAAATGTTGACATTTCACGAACATATCATCCACAAGAGGGGTGGGGGGACTTCTCTAGGATCAGTTCTAGGGGTCGATTCATGGCACTATCCCTCACGATTCCATCACACTATCGTTGTGCCAACTAATGCCAGACTAGTAAATAAATAACAACAACAAAAGACATAAGATTGGTACTAAACCGATTATGCTTTTATCAATCTATACTTAAAACTGTTCTAGTAATGCAGGTCAACTTTTTGAGTGACGCCCATGGGAGTAATGGGAGAAGCTTATCATTTTTTGTTACTATAATTAGGAAATAAAATAATAATAATAATAATAATAATAATAATAATAATAAAATAATAATAATAATAATAATAATAATAATAATAATAATTATAATAATAATAATAATAATAATAATAATAATAATAATAATAATAATAATAATAATAATAATAATAATAATAATAATAATAATAATAATAATAATAATAATTAATAATATATAATAATAATAATAATAATAATAATTATAATTATAATTATAGATAATATATAATAATGAATAATAATAATAAATAATAATAAATAATAATCAATATATAATAATAATAATATAATAATAATAATAATAATAATAATAATAATAATAATAATAATAATAATAATACATACATACATACATACATACTTTTTCAGATTATACAACTATCAATTTTTAGACATTACAATTAAATTCTATTATATTCATGTATTGTGTATTATAAATAACTAATAAGACGCTAACACATAAAAATGTTGCAATACATTGAAGAAGGCTCACATGCAGATATTACTTTGTTCTCGGTTACTATCAGTGTAGTTTGGATAATGTATTTAATCTCATAATCTTGCCGTTACATATTGATAGCGAAAACCCTTCTTTTCTTACCGTTCATGTTATTGACATGAAAGAAACAGACAAACCAATGGATTTCATTCTGAAACGAATTTATAACTATCTCAAATGAAATATTTTGCGAGATTTAAAAGTGATTTCCTTCATTATAAGACTGAAACAGGGACATGCCAATATTATGCACTTTTATTGTTTATGTGATATCCGCAATGAAAGAGGAAATTATGTAAAATGCTGGTTAAAAATGTAAAAAATGGGAGCACATGCCACTGTTATAACTAAATAAGGTCTTTTTCTTTCTACTACTTTATATTAAACTAGGCCCCATTATGAATAATGAATGTGAAAGATGAACAAGTTTTCTAGTACCTAAAAGGTAAATTTGATACAAAAAAAGTAACCCTAAATTGAAAATAGGCCTTTACAATGAACCTGATATCAGAAATTTGATAGCCAATTGCATTTTAAAGATAGTATGAAACAACTAGAACTGACAAAACTGATACATATTCGTACTAGTTACCGAAAACTTTCTTATAAATTGTAAAGCAGAAAACTATGGTAATTTAACCAGCATGCTAACAGCATATTAAATGTGGGATGCGGAAACTCTATTAAACTGACCATTTTTGTTCCCATCTAGAAGATCACATCTAAAATATCTTGGTTCTGTTAGCAATGAACATGGTTATAGATTTGAGATTCATTAATTAAATGAGAAATTACCAATATTTATTGATTTCCTTGAAAATGTCATACGCTAATATACTCGTATTACAGATATTTATTTTTATGTTCATAACTCTTAAAAATTTATATGTATAAATATTTAATATTTTACGTGTATTATTATAAATTTCTAAATTTTTTTAGATTTTGATGATATCATTTATTAAATGATAGTAATCTTAAGCATCCGACGCTCTGTATAAGGTACATTTATTTGAAAGTAAAACTATTTTGAAGATTTCATAATGTTAGATAATGTCATTTAAGTATAACTTTTAGTTTATGACCCTTTTCCATCTTCCCTCTCTCACAAAATTTTTTGTGGACATAATTGTGTCCAATTAATGAAATTTCAAAAAATTCTAACGCATGAATACAGAAAGGAACCTTTTATGTTTAAAAAAGTCAAGAAGTCTCAAGGTTTAAAAATGATTGCATAAGTATACATTTATAAATGTTGATGTGGAATCCCCATTTCACCCTCATTGTATGTGAACCTTTTACCTGCTTTTTTGTGTTGGCCACAGACATAATTTTGTCAATCTATTTTTGTGAGGAGAGAGTTTGGCAAAATAGCTATATCATTTTAATGTTAATAGCTCAACGTTTTCTTTTTCCATA
The DNA here is from genome assembly GCA_015478945.1 of Trachelipus rathkii. Classification (NCBI taxonomy): domain Eukaryota; kingdom Metazoa; phylum Arthropoda; class Malacostraca; order Isopoda; family Trachelipodidae; genus Trachelipus; species Trachelipus rathkii. The sequence goes on from JABUQX010040222.1 coordinate 17,231, forward strand.
TTTTAGGAAAATGGTATTGGTATGGAAATAATGTTTAATTTTATAATTTATTTTCCTTTTTGTTGAAATAGAAATGGAATTTTGGCAACTTACCATTTTCTTAAAAAACCTAAAAAATGAATCCTTTCCCCCCGGATGACGGTAAATAGTAATAGGTGATATTATCCAGGTTATATTTATAATATAATATATATTATACTATTATAATTATATATAATTATATACTAAAAAAAATTTAAATATATATAGTTTATACTATATATTTAGTATTTAAATATATATACTATTATATATATATATAATAAAAATGTGAGAGAAGCTTAATTTTTTGAAGATTTTTTTTTTGTTGAGGTTTTCCAAAAATCAGATATTTAAGTTAGAACCATGTCCAAAAGTTTTATATATATTTATTTTCAAATTTAAAGCTTTTGTTAATGTTTTTTATATTGCTAAACGAAATATTAAAATAGAATGATAAAATCTTTTTTTAGCATAAGTTTTGAAAATATGCAATTTTAAAAATAAAATTTTGGGGTAAAATGAGTAATCATGGTGTTGGGGTAAATATATTGGGTTACTTTTGCCTATAATTATGGGAATTAAGGAATTGATACATTAGTAATTTGATATTAATAAAATTTGACCCCATATTTATAATAAATATAAAAGATATTATTACAATTACTTTTTTGGGTCTGAATTATACACACATTTGTGTAACAGCTATATTTTTTTTTACCATTTTGTTAAATATTCAATTTATTTTTCTAAATTATTGATTTTTTTTTTTAATTTTTTATATATATAAATCTAAGATAATATCCATAATTACTATATCACCTTTTTTTATTCTCATAATTTACTTTAATTCTTGAATGTCCCGTCTTCACAAAAAATCGCGCAATCTACGTCACCATATTTTTGAATTACATATTTTTTGAAAAAAATGATTGTCAATAATTGAACAATCGTAGGGAAAATGAGTCAATTTGCCTTGACAATAAAAAATAAGTAAATTTGAATGTATATAAATAATTACATACTTGTACTCAGTATTCATTTATTACTATTTCAAGTAACATGAAAATCGTTAAACAAAGATGTTAAAATCAATAACTGATTGTGTATAATTATCTCTCTCAACATGTTGTAACTTATACCATTTTTATTATCCTTCTTGGAACAATTGTTTTTCTTAATTATTAAATTATGAAATTTTTGTTTTCATTTAATTTAAAAGAGATCCTCCCTTATAATATCTGAATAATGAGTAACAACAATAATAGCATAAAAAAAACAACTTGTATACGGTACGGTATCATGTTACAGGTAATTTAAATATCCTTTACGTTACCCTTATATATATGATATTAATCTCCACAATATTACTAATCCGTCACTCAGTAACAATAACTAGTACACAATAAATTAATATCCTTATTCTCCCTGTTTATAGGAAATAGAATAATATGCCAGATAGCAGAAATAAAAACACTTGGTACATTATTGATTGGAGAAATTTTTTGAGTATAGTTGTCATTATATTCATGAAATAAATCCGAATATACATATAAGTGATTGGTTAATTCAGAACAAAAAACTGCATTTGGAGGTTTTCTAAATCACCATATAAATTATTAAGCAATATATCTTTATGATTTAATACTAAATTACTCATTTTACCCTAAATTAACGCCATTTACCTTCTCTAACCAATACATCAATTAATATTTAACGAACAAAAGGCATTGTGCAAAATTAATTTACATCAAAAACTCTTACTTTTACACTTTTGTATATGGTATTAGTCAGATTTTAATCCAAACTGAAAATTGGTCGAGATACAGACCTTAGTTTATTTTTGGAGTTTCTGAAATTATTTTCTGAACACGGGGGAAACTTTTTTGAGTTATACTTGTCGTAGATTGTTTTTATAACTTTAAATGAATAACACAATATTCAAATATAATCTTTTCGTAATTTGAATATTTAAGGCATTGAATTCCTGGATATCACTTCAATATCTATTAAAAAACAATAATGTCGTAAAACTTACCCAGGTTATTTCCCATGATACCCTCGTTTTTCCCTCTCAATTTTTTACTCACGTTATATATAATATTCATTCCTTAACACTCTTTCTAGCCTCTGGCCAATTCCATCCCTTCACGTGTGGCTCAAAGAAACTCTCGCTAAGGTGACCCTCTGTGCACTGCTCCGCTGCAGCCGCTGCCGCCATCCTCCAACAGATCAACTTAGATTTATGGATGATCTCAGATTGCTCTGGGACGATGGTTATCTGGACAAACATTAAAAACATTAGAAACATTTATAGTGAATAAAAATCATGACATTAGTGAGCAGCAGTGGCCTCTTCCTGGAACCTGGTCCAGTCAAGCCATCAGAACCATATCACCAAAACAACATGTTCTTTTGCAAATCCACAAATCACCCTAGTGCTTGTCAATGACTTTACTTTACTCAAAGCTATTCAAACTAAGACACAAAACTATTCTACAGTATATACGCTTATACTGCTACCACACTACAGTTTGAATAATTTTAATAGTACATACAAATTAACCTTCAATAACTAACTCGTAACTAAACACCGCGCCAAATTGACTTACCGTAAAATATACTTACTATATGATACCCAAAACCATCCATTTACCTATCCATTTCTTTCTTACTCTGCATTGGCTTGCAATCACACCTCCTGTTGCAACCATTTCCAAATTTAACAACCCTATTAATGAATGAATATGGTTTCTTAAATATTTTTCTTAATTATGCCCTGGTCACCTGTCCATGCTCTACTATGAGGAATTTATTGGTCTCAGAATTATAAATAGATGTAAATATTTTTGTAGACTTGTTTCATGTTTCCCTTTTCAGAAACACCTTTCTACAGAAACATTCCTAACTTCTTCAGCCCCTCCTCCTCATAGCTCTTACTCAAACCCAGAAATTATCCTTGTTCTCTACGTTGCAACCCCTCTTAGCATATGCTAAGTATCTTTAATAAGGGGCACAACTTGTGGGCACATTACTCATAATACTGGCCTAACATAGTTAAATTATACAGTTTACTTGTAACTTCCTTGTTCTTATAAACAACATTGGGCAATTTATTATGCCCAGCATCTTGTTAACTTTATTCCTTGCTTCCAAATATTGATTAGCTACTTTCAAATTGCTGCGTCACCGGTTTTGACAAATCATCTTTTTCTGGGTCGCACCGAATCGAATGATGATGCAGTTGGATAATCGTGAAAGCCTTTTAGTTGAGTAACGCTAGGTGCAAAAACCTTACACATTTTTAATTCTACTTAAAATTCATTTTTCCAACTTAACTGCCCACCCAAGAAGTTTATCAAGATCAATTTTGAATGCTTTATCACTCCTTCACTATTCCTAAATGAGGTGGTCACTTTGGTATCTTCTTTGGCAAACTAGATAACCTTTCATTTCAAGCTCCCTGGTCTTACAACGATTTTATTTATAGGAGGACATCAATAGGGCCACAGCACTGTACTCTGTGGATCCACTCTTCACTATCTTTCATGATGAATTAGCCATTTAGTTGTACACATCGTTTTCATTCCACAAGCACTCTTTAATCCAACCATGTATCACTCCACCTATACCACATGGCAATAACTTTTTTCATCAGCTTATGTGGGGAACCTTTATTAAAAATTCTTTGAAGTTTAATATATAATATCAACTGGATCTCCTGTCAATGCAGTCAGTAATGCATTCCATAAATTCTTAAAGGTTTGTCTTAAATGACCTACCGATTCTGAAACGACGCCGGGAGTCGTACATACTTGCTTACCTCTTCTCTACAAATATTTCTCTAATATGACGCTTTCAGTAACTTTCAGGACCTTTAACAACCATAGATGCTTAAGCTGCTGGCTTATAATCTTCCCAAATCTTCCTTACTACCTTTCTTATAAAATAGAAAAACATATCCGCCTGTTTTCCCCAGTCATCTGGTAGCTCACTCATATGTTAATAGATGCGATTAAAAATCAAACACAGAGCATTGCAATGCTGGTATTTCCCTCGCTTCAGCTTCTCTACCACCTAAACATCAGGGCTGCAAGCCTTTTACTGGATCAATATCAGCGGTTGGCATAAAACCCTGTTTTTTTTTGAAAAAAGCCCAACCCACCCTGGTTTTTTCTTTTTTCTTAAAAAAATGGGAAAAAACATGGCAAAATTGGGGAAAATCAAAGGAACTTGACACTTAACGACTGCTTTTTTTATATAACTATAAATATGGATATATATATATGATCACTATATATATATTGTTAGTATCCCCTAATCTGCACCTATTATATAATATTATTTCTTAATAAGATCTTTTCCGCTTAATATTATTGATAAACTATATTGAGTTATCATAGGTTCATCATATATATACCCTATGCGCTTTATATGGATTTTAATCAATAATATTATATACCCGTGTAAATGTAGCTAGTAATATATATTAGTTCTTATAGGTGGTGATATGGCTATATTCCATATCAAAACCTTCAGCGGAAACGGGGGTTAACCATGTCATAGCCCGTCCAGATGTTTTTGTAATTTGATCAATACTTTAAAATTCATGGATGACGAAATTAAGCATCTCCCGTTATTTTTTGTTTTGCCAAGCACATACTTTTGAGCCAAGCATACTACGGCCCACCAAAGATGGCAATCATGTGGTCGGGAAGTATTATTTCAATTTTACGATTTTACAACACAAAAACATTATTAATAGTGCTCGTATCATCTGGTAATGGTTCAAGATTTTTTGACTGCGGTTTTTTATTTTTTTAAATCCCTTAATATTTTAAATAAGCTTAATAGATATACTCTTTTTTTGAAATATGTGCATAACTTTTATTTATAAGCACTTTTCCTTTTTTTTTTTTAGATAAAAAAACACAAAAAAACATGTTCTTACTCAATTTTTTTAATTTTTTTTACCTGTTTAATTCCTATTGAATACTACATTCCCTGAAAAGGAGAACTTCCACTTTTGAGTTTAAAAGGTTAAATCTGGCACCCTTAGCTACTTTATTGTTTTTGTTGTAGCAGGGCCGTGTTTTGGTGTTGTTTATATGGGTTTCTGATGTCCGCCAAGTCGATTCCCTTCCGGTTTTCTGAGTTGATTTTGGTGCTCCCTCGGGCGCCTTCCATATTTTTAAACAGGTTTGGTGAGTGGGGTTGAGCCCCCTAACTACTGTTAATCCACCATCACTTATCGTAGATGGATGCAACTTTGCTACTGGTAGCACATTGAAGAAGGTGAATGAAATAGAATCCTGATGGTTTCAGTCAAGTGGCGGAGCACATCGACCGGGAGCTGGATCCTGAAGCCTGATCTCTCAGATGCTGAATTGAAATTCTCTGTTCCATATGTCCAATATTACAGTGTCTTTATGTAGGTTTTAATGTAGTACACTTGATATGGCGAATTATGAGGGTTTCCAGAAATTGATCGACGCTGCGTAAATAATAATCTGAGGACCCCTGTGAGTGGGGACGTTCCCGCCCCAACCACACCCACCAACTGAATAAGGCACTTGGTAACATGTAACAGAGAAGACGAAGGAAAGATGGGAAGAAAGAAAAATAGTAGAAGTCTCATATTAGCTGCCGAGCAAAAATTAGTCATTTGTCAGGAGTCCCGTAGTCTGCACCGGTGCAAACGTAAACCGTGAGTTAGTAATAGTAGCTATAGTAATAGTAGTAGTAGTTTTAATTAAGAATTTCTCTATAGTTTTCACGTATACGAAGATATCCTTAGTTTGAGGAGTTTCAAACTATCAAAACATGCAGGAGGACTCCTCCTGTAGGAGTACCGGTCAATTGAAAGCATAGTGGCATTCCAGATATGAGAAGAAGATTGAAGAAGTGCGAACACCTCTAAAAAAAACAGGTCCTCATAAGAAAAAGAGAAAAAGTTATGGAAAAGTTGACCCCTCGCCGAACCGGGAGAGCGGTTGTCCTATGGTATTACTAGTCACCGCCCACCCAGACCAGAGTAAGTAGCCCAAGGAAGAAGAAAGGAGAGAAGAGATAAGACTCCATGTGATCATCAAGCAAATGAGCATTTGTATGCGACAACGCACAACAGGCGCCCGGTTTCTGTGTCATTTGGTAAACATGTACTTATCCCCATAATATTGGTTGTCCTTATATATTATAATATACTATATATACTATATATATATTCTATATATAAATGATTTTTACGTGTATTTTATTTATATATATTCTATCTATATAATATTATATATAAATATTTAAGTTTTTGTTATTTGTTTTTTTTTTTACTACGCATATATAATGTTATAGTATTATTACTAACTGTACTTATTGTGTGTATGTAGTTTAAATTTTTAATAGATTCATATTCAGTTACAGAAACCCTTATGGCTTAGCACAAACTACTTATATATTTTGAATTTCAACCTTTAATGAAAATTTTACATGTTCTATTCCAAGAAATAAATAAACATCAAACATGATGAAAAATATAAGACATAACTCATAGAATAAATCTGAAATTGTTATATATCTTGTCTCTTATTTTTATCATGTTTTAACTTTGTGCATTTTTAGAAGTTTGATTTTCATTAAAGTTTGAAAATTCATAAATTATTTTGTTTGCTGCTAACCATAAAGATTTTCTGAATAAATAATATATATATAATCATATTATAAATATCTATATATATTTATATATATATATATATATTATATATTATCATATATTATATAATATAGATTATATATATATAATTATATATATACCTATATATATATATATTAGCAAAGGATAGTAGATTCAGAGTTAATGAGAGATTTCAGGTACTCTAATGGTTAATACCTGCTAGGGCAGGTTTGGTGTAACTGTTTCACTTTCACGACACACACTTTTTCTCCTTTTACTCTTACTAGTGATCAGTGTTGTTTTGTGACCGCTCGGGCTCTGTCGAGAACAGCCCATTTATTTTCCTGATAAAAACTGACCTGTGGCAATTTCGAGTTCCCAGCTTAAACAATTTTTGAAACAAATGGTGGGGAACCCCAAATGCTGAAGCTGTTCCACATGAACCATGCAGTTTTCAATTTATCCGGAATCAAGGGGCTCTGGTTCGGCTTCATGTGCTCGTCACTTAACATCAGGATTCTATTTCATTCACCCTCTTCTATGAGCTCATCAAATTTCATCCCTCTACGAGCTTTGCCAGCGTTTTGCGTGGGGGGGGGCTGCAACCCTCTTAAGTCCCCTTTGACCGGAGGTGACCAATCAACTCGGAACCATGGGCAATCGACTCAGGGTAACTAGCAATTACACACTAAACATGGCCCTAAAACAACAACAAACAAAAAAAGTGCTAAAACTTATCAGATTTAAACCTATTAAACTAAAAAGTGGAAGTTCTCCTTTTCAGGGATTGGAGTTATCGATATTACTGACAACATTAAAAAAAAATAAATAAATTCTGAGATTTTCTTGTTGTATATTTACAATTTTAATCAAAAAAAAAAACACACACCAAAAAAACAAAAAAAAACTGCAAAACGTCAAAAGTTAAAACATATTTCAAAAAAGAGTATATCATTTAAAAACAGAAAAATATTAGATCAATAAAAAAAAACGCATCAAAATATCTTGAAACCGTTCCAAGAGGATACAAGCACTTTTAATTTTGTGTTGAAATCAAAAATGAAAATGGTACCGGAATGCGCTATTCTCATTATTGGCTGGCGTATAACTGTGGCTCAGATATTGTTTTTTGGGCAAAAACAAAAACGGTATCTTAATTTTTTCCTGAATTTTTAAATATGTCCAAATTCAAAAATATCTGAGTGCTATGAGGTCCATTTTTCCTTTGCTTGCTGAATTGACCCCCCCTCCCGCCACCCCCCCAACCCATATATATATATATACATAATAGTCCAATATATATATATATATTATATATATATATACTATTATATATTATATATATATATTATATACTACATCCCTATCTTTTTTTTGGAGGATGAGTTGTTAATTGTTGTTCAAATGGAAATATAAATAACTGGCATTTTACTTTACCTTCTATTGCTGAAGTAATGAGAAATATAATAAAAAGAAATATTAAGAAATTAATATTAGATATGAAAACCACTTGGTAAGTACCAGTAAATAATTATGAAGGCACCTCTGCGAATAGTTGATAAGACGTGCCTATATCCCGTTTAGGCTGTAGAAATCCATTTTGAGGGACCATGTGTGTGCCGCTCGCTATTGATGGAATGCTTGATTTCAAGTATGTATTTTAGAATAGTTATATAGGACAAAGGAAGAAGAAAAGAAAACTAAAAGTAAAAAAAAGTTTATTTTACCTATTAAATTTTTGACTATATTAATTTCTATGGTATTGACTAAAACTATATACTAAGTAAAAAATACCAGAAACCATAGGTATTTTTTAACTTTATAACATAGAAGAAACTTAATTAGAAATAGTTGAAAAATCAATAATTATTTTATGAACTTATTGACATACTTATAAAGAATTGTGGTAGGAATATTATTGACTAACCCGATTTATAGAATAGAAGGGTGATTGTTATAGTAAATTAAGCCAAACAATCACGAATTTACATATATGAAATTGATTTCATTAAAAACCTGTGATAGATTCTTCAGTAATTAATTATGATAGTTTGAATATAAAATCATTTATTACCAAATGTTAATGTTAACTTATAGTTTAATTCTTCTTTAACACTTATCATAAGATTTTGGTCAATTTCTCAATACAATCATACGTTGTTGACACTTCAGGGAGTTTCATGAGGGGATGGGAACCATTAAAGCACAATGGCAAATAGTATTGCCCCTCAATTAAGGTTGGGAAAAATGACAATTTGTATTGTCCACAAATTTAAGGTTTCTTGGGATAGCAATTTTGCCTAGAAATAAGATGGGTCTTGAGCTAAGATTCTTGAAATCTTGATTCTTAACAACTAAGAAATAAGACATAGAAATAAAATGGGTCTTGAAATGGCCTTGAAATAAAGCCAAGAAATAAAATAGTTCTTGCGATGGCCTAAGAATAAAATGTTGAAATAAGATCCTGCAAATAAGACCTTGTGATGATTACAGGAATTATATGTTTGAATGTGAATTATTATATCAATTATTTAATTTGTTCATTTGTTGAAAGTTACAAAGGGACTATGTTTAAAGAAATTTAAAGAGAAAGTCTTACCCTAACAAAAGGATGTCATTGAGGGGTCTTTTTTAGCTTGATGACCTTAAAAGGGGAATGGTTTCCGCAAGTAGGATGTAATTATAAGGGAAGATTGGAATCTAGTTCTGTTATATTCATTATATCTTCATCTACATATGTTCAAGTGTAGTTATACTATCTTAAATTATGAAATTAATCTACTAACCTTTATGGAATATCCCGATATAATGAAGATATGAATTTTTAAGTTTATTGTTTATTTTATAAAGTATTTATTATATGTACACCTTGCCATCTTCTGAGTATATAAACTGATAATGTAAAATTTATAGAAAAGTGTAAGGACATTGTAAATAAATAATTTTTCATTGTGAAATTTTGTGCGAACAAACACTTTGCTTAAATTTAAAGGTTTAGGGACCAGTGTCCACAGTCATATATATATATATATATATATATATATATTATATATATGTAGTTATTAATATATATACTATATAATATATATATATAATATATATATATTATATAATATATATATATATATTTAAAGGTGGTCTTCTGAAAACTAAAATAAATTAACAAATCAAATAATTAGTTCCCAGTTAATAACTGCTTTGATTTCATCGTAAAAACAATATTTATGAGAAAAAAAATTAAAGGTTCGTCTTAAACTGTACTGTGACTTTATTTCAAAACAAAGTTTTTCTCTTCTAAAAGTAAAAATTTTGACATTTTTATGGGTTAAAAATACGACAAATACATATCACAAATTTTATTATATATTTTTATTATATATTATAATATATATATATACTTTATATTATTTATATATTATATATATACTATATATATAAATATATATTATATATATATATATATATATTATATTATATTACCCATATATATATAATATATATATATAATATATTAATATAATATATATAATATATATTATTATATTTATAATTATTATATATTATATTATATATATGATTATATTTTATTCATTTGCAATTTACAGGAAAGAGCCTACCATACCGCCATAGGTGCCAGCGAGATTAACATCTTCGTAAGAGAACGGAGACACTTGCATGAGTTATTATTAATTTCTGGTATTGTATAATTTTAACTTGTTGTTGAATCTGGCCGACGTATTGAGGATTGTCTCCCGATACTAAGAGCAAAAATGACACTAGATGTGTCTTTTGTCTTTCTCTTTTCTTCTTGCTTTTTTGTCTTCTGCTCCATTTCACTATCCTTCTTTTGTGTTTCTTTCTGATCTTTTTTTTTTTTTCGTTCTCTATCTTTCTTGTTTTTGCCTTATCTGGCCTTGACTCTCTTTGCCTGAAACGTAGATAATTAGTCAACGTGTGGGACAAAGAGATATTCTCGGTTTATTGAGTCCGAATAGGAAATTTTACAGTTGCTCATGTGTTTCCAACTTTGAGTGAGAGATGGTGGAGGGTGGCCGCCAAAGTAAATGCCAGTCTGTAGATGATATTTGGTATTCCGAGCACTAAACGATACCTTGTATACCTTAACCAAAACGAATCTGTGTAAAGGCTGGGGTATCACTACGAAAATTTGTTTCTTTAAAAATTGATCTTTCCAATATGAATCCATAAAATTAATATGAAGAAGACACTCCATTTTATTCATTTGACATTATTTGAAGAGTATGTTTTGGACAGATATGTAAGTGGCCAATAAATTCTTGTCTCCGGGAATCATGTGATTGAATATTATATAATAATGACTCGGACGATTGGCTTTGTGGATAATTATTCACTCTCTCTACTGTGTTGTGGTATTTGAAGGAAATAGCAATTTGTTTCATGAAAGGTCCGACCTACATTCCTCTACGATGGGTAGCTATTGTCTACATCCAATCGATTTGATTTTTTGTTTTTTTTGCGTTTCGTATAACATAAAAGGTTCAACAATATACATTTTAGAAAGTTGAGTCTCAACAGATTGCTTTTCCATGTGATAGGCCATGTTAACCATCAGGAACTCCATACAGAGACATCTGTCTGGATGCGGATTACAGAGACTACTCAGAATTGTGGTTTTTAATTTGTGGACAAATTCTATTGAAAGATTTTTCTGAACGTCAACCTCATGTGGGATAGTAAGAGGTCGAAGAGATAATTTTCAAGTATGTCATCACAACCTAGCGACCTCGATGCTTGTTCTGTTACCATGGAAGAAGTTGTCGTAGTTCTGTTAATCTTTAGCGCCTTCGTCGTTTTGTGATCACTCCAGAAAAGAATATATTCCACACCACATAGACACTCTAGTGCTCGATCACGCCCGCATTCAGTTGCCCAGAAAGAAAAATAAAAAAATAATTGCTAGCTGTTGTTCCCGCCAACATTCGAAACGTTATGGAAGAATATAGGTTGTGTTTCCTATATTTTTATATGACATCGATTTGGAACGACTAGGACTTTTTCTCCAACTCAATATCGAGATATTAGATGATAGGAGGTTCTTAAGCCAATCTAAGTAGCAGTTACCTTGGATTGCTTCTCCCCACACTAAGAAATTGGAAATCTTTTATAATGTAACTAAGTTGTAGGGCTAAATTTCTTCTTGGAGGTAATATTACAGACCCATTGAATTTGGAGGCCTTAGATAAAGAAGAAATTGAAAAAATTATAAAAAAAAATATTAAAACCAGGAAATTTAAAAAAAAAATAACCAAAAATGTTTCTTAAGATATTGCATAACGGTGATAATATTTTTTGTTACTGCAAATGTAGGGTAAGCTCGGTTCTTTCAAAAACTAAAAAAAAATAAGACGCATCAGCCGCGCATTGACTTTGATAAAAACCCCAAAGTGAAGTGCGATCTGTTAGGGTTGAAATTATTACAAACACCCCTTGCTCAATGATCTCCCGGTGAAATAAAAACAATTAATGGAAGAAATTTACATGAGGGCTAAAGATTGTGCGGGGATGTAACGTCCATTCTTGAAGGACCTTTAGTGTTGAAAAATGTCAATACACATTGTTATCAATTTTAAATTGCTTTGTTTTAGTTTCTTTTTATGCGAGCATATTAAGTCTTTTTCTAAAAAATAAATTCCATTATGAATACCGAAAAGTTTAGTTAGTTCTGTTGACACTGAATCTAAATAACAAAAGAGATTTATGCCAAAAATATAAAAAACCCCCAAGAACCTAGAAGGATGAATTGTTTTATCTGTAATTAGACAAGAACATATGGAGTTTATTACTGAATTATTTTATTTTATTTTATTTCATTTTATTATTATGGAGTTTATTTATTTTATGCAAGCATTGTTTTTCAATTGGACAACTTTTATAAGCTGATTGTAACTGTCTTCTCTCATTCAGGTTCCTAGTTTTGGCTACCCTTTAATTTATAGTCTTGGTCTCCATTGTGAAGAAGTTCATGCCTAGACCTAGCTTATATTTGGATCTCCACCTTTAAGATATCTCCTCATCTAAGATACTTATTCTTGTTTAAATGTTGAAGATATAGACTTAAGGAACTTAGACATAAGGCATTAGAATTAAGGAACATAATCCTAAGAAGAAGAAGTATACATAGTCATAAGAATATATATAGATAGTTTTAAGGAAATACAATAAGGAACAAGTATCATCTACTCTCCGAAGACAGAAGTCTCGTAATTCATTGGGAAGAATTGCAGAATTGGTAAAGTAAAGATTAGTATCTTATCTTAAATTTTATATGATCCCATTTGCACATTTCACAAACATATAAACATACAATGATTTCTCGATAGAGGAAAAATAAATTCAATAATTTTTTTTGGCTTTGATTTTCGTGGAGATTTGATTTACTTTGCTGTCAATTATTCCAAATTCATTAATTTATCTCAGAATAAGGGACTATATCGCGTAAACTTAAATTTGTCATAGAAGGCGATCATATCGTGCAAACTTATAAATAGTGTAAATAATATTTTAAATAAAAATAAAAAGTAAACGCTTAGTCATTTCTGTGTTCAAAGTATAAACGTATATAATTTTGGTACGACTGGGCTCGAAAAATTATTAAATATTATTATCATCTCGTCTGATTCCCTGCCATCAGACAACCTTTCCGTAGCATAAGAGCGTTCTTTCTGCTAGCTATTGTTGTATTAGAGTAATCGGATTGACCTCCTTATTCACATTTTTAACTTTATATAATATGGGTGTCGTTAATCATTAGGTGCTTTACGTAATCAGCTTCTTGCGAGAGTGATGAATTAAAAGCCCCTGCTTCGGCACACGCCGCTTCATTCATCTATCCTAAGGAATCTCAGAATTATCAAACTTCTCAATATAGCTCCCGAGTCATCTTGTAGGCTCTTCATCAGAACATCTGACTTAAAAAAGTATACAATTTAAAGAATACAGAACCTTATGTTACATATAAGTATCAAGGAATCCCATTGAATGCATGGAAAAATTAGCATATTAAAATTATGACTATATCTTTTCTTTATTGTGCATTCTGTTCACATTTGCGATTTAATTTTGACTGCCAGAGGTTTATAATAATCCCTCGTATATCTATTATATTTAATCTTGTAACATTAAGATATCCATCACACAGATTTCTAACATCTATGATTTAAGTTTCAAAGTCAGTCATTAATACCAGGGTTGTGGAGTATAACATAAAGTGCCATACCTCCACCCTTCTTTCCTCTCTGCTTGTATAAAAAAGTGAAATCTATTTTATCATTATTCTGGAAAGAAAAGTCTCTATATATCTCATTAATCATGCTTCAGCTATGCAAATGATGTTTAAGATTCTCATTTTATTCTGTTCTATAGTTATTCTTTTTATTCTAAGGCTATGAGATTTGATATTTGAAATGCTGTTATTTTTATTGCTCTCATCATTATTTGAGCCTGTAGCCTGGTTTTATTTATCTCTCCACTATTACAGTTTATCATTGCTATTATTCTTATCCAAATTTAGTCCATCACCCACAACTTTACATATTTTTTTGATAAACTAGTCTCCAAACTGGTACTGGAGCTCAACACCTTTATGACTCAAGTGAACTCTGTCTACTGCAAAAAAGATCTTTATCCAGAGATTCTCTCCACGTTCCTTGAGGTACCGTAATATTTTTTCAAAAACATAATTTTCTAACCCTTTCATTTACACCTAAAGCCTTACTCCCCCATTCCTGACTGGCACCAAACCTAGGTAAAATTCCAGAAATCATTCACCTTCTTCCACTAGCTTTCATCTTCTGAATCAACCTCCTATAATCTGCTATTAATTCTTCTGACCTTCTATGTCCTATATCATTTGTACCACATACACCATATACATTTAATTTGACATTTGCTTAGAATCAATGCAATCTTATCTATTCTATCACGTCTGATCACTCACTTGCACCGTGGATAAAATTTACTTCTCATTTGTTTCTTTTATCCTTATTTTTAAAAAGTCATCTATGCCATCGTAGCATTAGAGTTCCGCAATTACAAATCGATTCAGTTTTCCTTGGAAAACTCACTATACCATTGCCATCTCTGATCCGTTCCTGTATCTAGGAAGACTTTTAACAGTACTTCAGTCAGCTGACTGCCTTTCGAGATCCTAATCTTAATTATTTCTATTTTCTACAAAACTTCCATTCATTCGCCAGACCTAGTATCAAACTTTATTTATCCTTTTCTCCTCCCATCTTCTGCGCTAGGTGAATCAGTTTATTCCTATCTACCCCTATATCCCACTCCTCTCCTCGCCTTCGACATCCTTCTACTAATTTTTTCTTAACACTTTCTACTCCCTTTTTCAACTCAAATACAAAAAACGTTTCAATTCATTCATATTTTCACTCTGCGATCTCCTCCTAAACAACATCTCTCACTCAAACAAAACCCCAAAACAGGTCAGTTATTCACATATTT
The DNA here is from genome assembly GCA_015478945.1 of Trachelipus rathkii. Lineage (NCBI taxonomy): Eukaryota > Metazoa > Arthropoda > Malacostraca > Isopoda > Trachelipodidae > Trachelipus > Trachelipus rathkii. Next base: position 32,418 of record JABUQX010040222.1, read on the forward strand.
ACCTTTCACAGTCCAACAGTTATCCCATAGACCATACATTCTTAAATTATTATTAACTTACTAACTTGTACCACTATTTTGCCAACTACAGTTTAAATATCACTAAAGCAAAAAAGCAAAAAATGTGAGCTGAAACGAATGTTAAAATTATTGCAAAAGAGCTTTTATTTAGCTGATACCATTGTTAGGATTATTAAAAATGCGAAGGTAGCCAAATTTTAGTATAGATCTGAGGAACATAATGAAATTTTAATTAACAGAAGAATAAAAGTTTAAAACTTATTCAAAAAGCCTTTATTTAAAAGCAGAGAATTCTAATTTATTAACTCGATTTAAGTATTTATGATAGATTACAATGTATTAGAGTCTGAGGCCGGTTCATTTTGTGTAAGATGCCTGTGGGTGATCTGGCTAAGTTTAAACCTATAACTATTTGTAGTATTGAAGGCTTGGGTGTGGAGCATCTTAGTTATTCAAAATGAGTTTTACTGTTACTGATAAGTTGATCAGATGTATTAGAGTGACTGACATATGCAAGATTCTTTGCGTTTGTTGGTTTCTTAAATACAATTTGACGTGTGATTTAAAAATGTTAAATACATAGGAATGCTTTCAATGTTCCTCGGTTATGGAGCTTCATTTATTGTAAATAAGACTGGGGAAGAAAATGTTTATTTAACATTAATTATTATCATAAAAAGTGTAGTTGATGGGTGTTGATGGTGTTTGTGCTTGCGTTATACTGTGTCCTAATGTTTTATCTATATGGGTAATAATTTGTTTTGTCTGTAAGTGTTTTGTAGAGTGAATTGTCACCTTGTTTTAGTTCTGATGCCTTGTTTTTGATGTGATGTGAATTTTTCTCATGTTTCCCTTGGTTAATAGTGGTTGCCAAATTGGTGAAGCGTAGTTGGGATTGATGTATGTTTGATATGTGATGGATATTTGTTCAAAAATATTAATTAATGTTAGCGTCCCAACTATGGTTCTTAGATAGTATAGTTTCCGTATTTGCTGATGTTATTTGTTCAATGGTTTGTTAATTTAGTGTGTGCTCCAGTTTACTTAAAGAATTTTGGTGTTGTTTTATTATGATAGCTTGTTGTTTAGAATATTTTGGTTATTAGTAGTATACACAGTTGTCGTCGATGAATTAATGTGAAGTTTGATATTAGGTGCATGCAGACATTCTTGTTGTCAGTAGCCAAATTGAAATTGGTTGATGTATTTGTGGGTCAAGCAAAGAATTGTTGCTGCTTAGATTTTATGGTGAGTGGTGGTTATGGTGACCTGTCATCTGCATAACTTGTTATATTTGTGTGTAGTGTGTTTGTGGATTGGGTTGGTCAGCTGTAAATAATCTGAATAAGGTAGGGGATAATCTTTATAGAGGATTTTCAGTTTTTTATATTGAATATCCATCCACTATGACAAAGTTATGGAAAACTCTCATTGGATATATATATTATTTATGGAACCAACTATTAGGTTGTTGAAAATGCAAATTTTGATGAAATCTCTACCATACTTTAATTTCCCCTAATAATTATATTTTTCAAATACACATTTCTTTAGAGTTGTTGGTGGTCATTGCAATTGTTTTGATATGCAAATTAATATTTTTTACATTTCAAATTCTCTATTAGAACGATTTTCGTTTGTTTGTAAATGATGATGGGTTCTGCTTGATACCACGAAATTTTATATTTATGACGGTATATATATATATATATATTAATATATATATTATATATATTATATTATATATAATATATATATATAATACCGTAACTATTATATATGTATATAATATAATATATAAAATATATACGTATATATATATATATATTATATAATATACTATATAATATATATATTATAGTATATATATATTATTAATATATAAAATAATTAATATAATTTATATATTATATAAATTTATATATATATTATATATAGGTATATATATATATATAATTATAGTATATATATATATATATATTATAATATATAAAATAAATATATATTAGTATATATTATACTTACATATATATTATATATATTTATTGTATATTGTATATATATATTATACATATATATATCGTATATATAATATATAGTATAGTATATATATATATATATATATTATATATAGATATTTATATATTTATATATATATTATAGTATATATACCGGTATAGTTTATATATATATATATATATAATATATATATATAGATTAAATATATATATATATATATTATATATAATATATATATATATTATATATAATATATAATATTATATATATAATATACGGTATATAATATTATATATATATATATAATTATATAATAACTTATATTTTTTTTTATATATATGTACATTATATATATTCTTAATATATCTAAAATGATAAATAAATTATAACATAAAATATATAAATATATATATATATTATAATATTATCATAGTATTAAGTTATATATGTATATAATATAATATATATATAATATATATATATATATTATATATATATATTTATTATTATATATATTTATATATATATATTTTTATTAGTTTTATATATATATATATAATTTTACAGCTATAACATTTTTAATCATTGCCCCTCAAGTGTGGCTTTATTCTGATAGGAATACCTACAGTTCGATATATAATATACTTTTTGACATTCTTCAATTTTCCGAAAAATGAAGATGATTTTAAAAAATGGGTAATCTGCTGTGCTTAAGAAAGTGTTTTTTGATTGGCATTTACGATGATCATCTCAAACGAGCAAAACAACAACTAAAACTTTGTGAACAACATTTTTTTGAGACAGACATTTACAGAACGGGTAAAAAAAATAGATTCGGAAATTTCATAGAAGCATCCTTTATATGTAACATCATACGCGTATCTGCTTCTTCTTGAGAAGAGGCAAGTTTTTCCACTTCATGAAAGCCACTGCCAGTTATTTTAATACACTAGCTAGAGTAAGTAACGTATAAAGTCTTGTTACCAATCTTTGTCCTTTTACTTTCCTCTTGCCAGCTGTCAGCAAGAAACATTGTTAATCAATTTTTACTGTTTCTATCTGTTTTTTTTAATGCCATTTTAAAGAAAAAACATAAGTTGGACATTTTTGAACAGTAGTCACAAAGCCTTTGCAAAATTATTTGAAACTTGAACAAAGATTTATCTATATCTAAAATCTATTCATATGAATTTTCAATATCTGCTTTTCAAATACTGTTATCGCTAATACAAAAAAGTAGGTATCTATTTTTATAGCATTTTACTCAAACTAACACCTTTTATAATTAGATAATTTTCTTTTTCTTGAAACATTTTAATTCACTTTTTATAATTTAGATAATTTTCTTTCCTAAGCATTTTTACATTATAGAATTTATTTAGCTTTTCTCCTGAGAAATATTGATTAGTATATAGGTATATTATGATACTCTCGGTAGATCTAACTACTCGTGTAGACCTGACGAGAATAGTCAAAGGGCTAAAATATTAAGTTTTCAACTTCGTGAACAAGATAATGAAAATAAAATTTTTATTATCAGAATTATTTATGCTTCTCTTCTCCTGGTATACGAAACTATATCATTTTTTTTTTTTTAGATATATAATTCTCACACAAATAGGAATCATAATTGTGTTCTATTATTCTTGAAAGTAAATACAATGCTTTACCAATATTAATAGATCGTTCAAGGGTGCTAATTTACTATCGTTCCTAACTATGCTATGTAATAATCTTCTTTCAATTACTCACATCACCACTTTTCTATTATACGAGTTAATTGTACAGGTTCTTCACCAATAAAAATATAATTTATCTCACCTCAAAATAGGGTCCATATACATTAATCCTTACTTTAAAAGTTTAATGACTATATAGTTATCCGCACAAGAAAATTAATTTATAGGTTGTTTCAAAAATTGCTAGTGATATAAATATATTCTCTATTATTAATTATTCATGCAAATTTGATTTTTAATGTGCTATGTCTGCAGCTGTTTATTGAATATTACAACTAAGATACTGAATAATTCCTATAGTGCATTGATTATAAGCCGTCAGCTAATAATATAAGCATAGTATCATGATCACTACTAAATTTAATGCATAGATCTTAGGAACATTTTCGATCCACAGATACACTGACAGTATGTATCAGTAAGTCTCGAATTGAACCTTAGGAGAAAGAATGAGCTTGATCTAGTAAGTAAATGCTTAGACGTTGATAACCAAAAAATTTCCATTAAAAAATGCAGCAGCTACAGCTATCGAGTTGATCTCCTTTCAAAGCTCAATTATGAAGGAAGGACGAAAACCCATTAAACTCTTATTATATAATTAAGATAAAAAATAGTGTTATATAATATATATTTATATATAGAGTAAAGCCATTAACCTAGACCCAATTATATCTATTCGAATATGATATGTTATTACTTTGTTTCATTATTTTACCTACTAATATATAAACTCCTGTAAAAACGTCGTAGTATATATATGAATATATATATTATATATCATAGATATATAATATATATATTATGAATATAATTATTTGCTTAATATTAGGCTCCTAGTTAATTTAGGTAAGTGTTTGAGGTACGTTAGGTTAGGTTGGCTTAGGTTAGGTTAAGTTAAATATTTAATGTATTTACCCTAAAATATTAAAATTAATGAGCAAATTACACTGAATTATTGATTTTTCCGTATAACGCTCTTAGCAGATCTACCGCTTTATCATTGTCATATAAATGATATCATTTAGGGTGAGCAAATGATATACCGTCGCCACCTTTCCCTCCTGCATATACGCCCGTATTATATTAATATAGGATATATATATATATTTATAATATATTAGTGTATATTATAATATATATTAAGTATATAGTTAATATATATATAGTTACATTAATATATAATTTATATAATAAGTATATAATATATATACTATACATATTATATTATATATATATATACTATATATATATAGTAGTATATATATATATATATATTCTTTAAAATTAAAAGATAATGTAGATCTATGATTTCACACATCTAGATATCTCGCAACTCGTTAATGAATTCTGATGCATTTGCTATATTTTGCAATTACACTTGCAAAATTATGGGTAAAGTCATTTCATTTTAATTGAACTCTGGCAGAACAAGCAAGTCTTACCAGGTCCATTATTATTATTATTTATTATATATTATTATTGATGTATCTATTATTATTATTATTATTATTATTATATATTATATTATTATTATTATTATTTAAATTAAGTATTGGTATGAATTTAATTTAAATATTTTAAGATTTTCTAATATTAGAATCCCAAAATATTTTTCGGAAGGAATTCTGTAATGGCTAAACAAACGGACTCAACGATCGTGTTCGGAAAATCACAAGTTGTGTTTAATTAAAACTAATTTGTGTAAATAAAATATTTTATCTTTAATTTTACTTTCATATATGTGGTTCAAAATTCTATGCAGTTCAGATGGATTTTGTGAAAATTGTAAGAACATTTTTTATTCTCTCGTTTGGTATTGCACAATCTCAGTTAAGAATGATGAAAGAAGTACCATCAGTAGTGAAGCAAATGTACTGAAGTCGACCATGAATGGTATTTTATTATTTTATTTTCTTTAATGAAGCATAATAATATACATATATTTTTGTCCCAATTAAATTTTGTTTCTTTTTAATTAAGTTTGAGTTATATTTTGAAATTCAACATTTAAATGAGGAAGGGTAGTTAATTAATTAATTAATTAATAAAAAAAAGTGTAAAAAAAAGGTCAATAAAGGCTTCATTGACTTTAATAAATGTTAAAGGATTTGATTATTCATATATATTTTTCAACTGCTGAACTTATTCCTCATAGTTGAAGGTTCACAACATACTATAGTAGGTACTGCAGTCAATGAAAGATGTTATAAGTTTTGCTAACTTGCCATGTTAGGTTATACAATAATAAATTTTAAAAGAAAACCTGCTTCAGTTATAGTTCCTCACTGAGCCCACTGTGTACCTGACTTTGAAAACTAAAACAACGCGAAAACTGAAACACCACCAGTTTTTCTGTATTAAAAGGTTATAAAGAATGAGATGTTCTTTGGTTTTATAATAGTTGCTAGAAAAGTGAGGAGTTTTTTAAATCTTATGTGGAAGGTGAGACAAATAGCAATATTTGTTAGCTTTGTTAATATTATATATATTTATGCTTATACGTATATAGTGAGTCTATATCATACGTCACAAAACTTATAATACAGTATTAATTATATAGGTATATAATATTAATAGATAATAGCTGATATATTACTTGTTAATAATATTACTAGATATATTCTAGCGACAGTTAAGTTCTTTCACTAAGACTAAGTCATATATTAATATATCATACTATTGTGAAGGACAAGGTGGCGTCTTAGCAAATGTAGAAATGATGTGAACAAATTCTTTACATTGTGAAACATGAATAGCTTACGAAATCAGGAAGGGGAGAAAGCCAGAATAATTATATTAGCTGTTTTGGATTTCACTAGTAGTATGATAGGATTAATAGGAACACTATGGCAGGCCGTTAGTGTAATATCTGTGGCAGGTGGTAAAGTTCTGATTGGAGATCAAAAGAAATATCTATGGCGATCCAGTAGCAAGCGTGTTAAGAACTAAATGGAGCGAAAGTTATGTTTATATTAATTCGGGTGAGTCAGGGATGTGTTATATTTCTCCTTGATTATTCAATTTGCAGGCTGCCAAGGTAGTTATTGAAAGAGTTAGTAAGGCCGGCATTCCTTATCTGGAACAAATTACATTCTTCGAAAAGATTCCATAGGATGGGTTAGAAACTCGCCATCGGAGAATGGAAAGAAGTGGGATGTCCTACCTATATATGCGGATGATTTGTGTTTGCTTGGCGAATCTAAGAGTGATTGGAGTTGAGAGAATGGACTCCTGAAAATAACCCAGCGTAGTTAAGGGAGGCGGTTTAAAGTTAGAACGTAATAAGAAGAGTAAGTATGCTTGCGATATGACACTTCCTCGTGCTGAAGTTATGTTGGATGACCGTGAAAACCACTTAATGAACAAGTGTCTTGACTTTTATGTAATTAGGATACTGAGTGATGGGCGATCGATCGCCATCGGTAAAATGGCATATTTTTCTCAATCGTCATCTTCATTTTCTGCCGATTAAGTGTTGAAATATTACACCCCAAACTGTATAAAATTGTTTCTGTTCCCTGCAGTCATATTTAAAGACCAGAATTTGATGTCGGTCAATGTTCTCGCTATATAATTAAAAAAATTAAATCATGGTTTGAAGATACCCAACTGCAATTAATTACACCAAATATAAGTGACCTTCAATGATGATGATGATTTATATATTAAAAAAAATATATTATTAATCAAAATTATTATTATTTATATTGATTATTTTATATGTATTATTATTATTATTATGATTGATGTATTATTATATTATTATTATTATTATTGATTATTATATATTTTATTATTATATATATTAATTATTATTATATATTATTGATTTAACCACCCTTCTCTCGCCAAGACTGGCCGGTAAGGTGCCGTACGCATGCATGAAAACTAGAAGAAATAGTGAACTGACAGAAGATAGTGATTGTGCATTAGTCGAAAAGAAGCCTAGCTCCTTACCAGCTCCTGTCTATGCCAATGGTAATTATGAACCCTACCGAAGTCAAATAAAATTACACCAAAGAGCTCACTAGACGGCGACGGGTCCTCACATATGCATCTTTCAATGTAGGTTCCATTCTATACCCCTATAAACTATGCCATTCACTTCTATTATGAACCTTTCTTCTTCCCTCTGCCAAAACTAACATTCCTCTAATCCAGGCATTCCTTTCCTGACTCAATCAACTTTTTCTTCGTCTCCCAAGCCGGTCGATTCACCAGCACACCTCACCACTGTACATCCGCTTAACCAACCGCGACTATCATTCATCCTTCCTTTCCACATGACCAAAACTATCTCAATGTACTTTCATTTCTTCTCTCTCATTTACTCCTTTCATTCACACACACAAACTGATTAATGCGTTCATTCCTCATTTTTTTCAATTCTTCTCACACCTATGACACGCACTCAGATTGCCATACATTAACACGATTTTTCTTTAAGATCCCAGTATACTCTGTTGATTCCAGACCAATAGTTTCACTTAATATACATCAACACAGATAACAATCATACCCTCATGTTAAAGACCCTAGCGCACTCAAGGAATTGTTGCTACTTTACATATCACACAATACGTATGCTTCTACGATGGCTAACCTCTTCGTTCAAGCTTTGCCTGTTTGATATATTCAAATTTAGACGATTCTCAGTCTATATATTACCCTTCTACAGCACAAACTTATTTCGTGCTTTATTATATGAATTTCTTCTCTTTGTATGGTCATATATGATTATGTACAACTTTAATTTCAAAAACCGTAGAATTAAGAATCAAATTTTATATTATAAACTTATTTAATTCTTAGTTATTCCTCTACTTTTTCTTCCTTGTGGAAGTGTGCTGCTCTCAATAAACCTTTGCCGAGAAAGAAAGGGAGAGAGTCCTATGTTAATTTTTAAACTGTTTATTTGTTAATATGCTTTAACCTCTGTTAATTATAAAGTTTTCCAATCTATCCCTAACAAACCTAACTTAAAATGTTTGCTAATTTTTTTAATAGATATGATTGTTTAACAAGTATTCAAGGAATTTAAATTAGCTTAATTTACTACCATTGAAACAAAACGATTTAGATATACATAGGTGACTTCCACGTCAATTTTATTATATTTATATTCGTTTGATTGAAAATTATATATTGAAATATTTAATATTGATTACTATATAATTTTTACCAGATTGCTCGTTATGGGAAAGTTCGGATATATATTACGCTAACAAATAATCATTATGATTGATTTTGTAAAAGTAAATTTCAAGTTATTACCATACCATGTTATTGATCACATGTGTCTTTCTATTTCTTTTAGATTATTTGATTTGCATTTTCATAAGTAGAAATAATTTTGAGTATCGAAAAAGATGTTTATCATACTGTATAAGCCGAACGTGTATATATTATAATTTTTCATATTTAATGAAATAAAATATTAGAAAAAATATTGGAAATGATAATGATGATGTAGATCTTACAAATGTATAATGTATTTAGCCAGGGTGACACGTCGGTCCCCCTCGCCTTGCCTGACAAAGATCGAATAGAAGATCAGGCGAAAGGAGAGGAAACGGAGAGGAGATGGAATATGGATGAATTTTTCAAACCACGATAGCGGGGTACATAACCATTTTGCCAAAATACGAGGTATGGAAATTTTATGCTTTTAGAAAAGATCAAAAAAAGAATTAGATGTTTTGATTTTCTAGTTTATAAACTCCAAAAAGAATTATCTGTACACTAATGCGAGGCTTGTGACAAAGAAGATTTTAGATCTTCCTAAAATGCTTCGGTGTTATATTTATTTACTCTCTATTTACCTCCTTGTAAATACAGAAAAAGATATGATTTTATAGTTTAACACGATTAGATTTTTAAATTTCATCGTTATATGTACATTTATGTCGAGCAAAGTATTCCTACATTCCTTTCTTTGATCCTTGTTCTATACATTTCTTGTAAATCCTGACATTTTCCTGATCTGTAGTTATTGTCATAAATGTGAAAGAAGATTAACCAGTTTGTTTAAAAAATATTTTTTTTTTTTTAACTACTATTTTTATAATTATTATAGTGTAATTTTTTAACTAGATACATTTGTCAAACAATAAAAAAAAAAAAAAAAAAATAACGTTGTATATTGTAGTTGAAGAATCATTTTTATACTCATTATGAACATTTCAATTCACACAAACGGTCATATAGTATTATTTAATATAATTCAGTTAACATCACGAGCAACATGCACTACAACAAACGAGATAGAATATTAGTTTTCGTCATATAAATAATAAGTATAAACACATTAAGATACAAGAGAGTTTGATGTCTAACAGCAGTTAATAGCTAATAAACAGTATAATAGTACTTTGATTCATCTTAAAATTCTTATCACTAAAATGACATAAACAAATTAATAAATATTTTCGAAAGAATTTCTAATTATTTTAAATAATCAAAGAATTAATGAAAATATCTGGGTTTGAGGGTAAAAATAAAAGGTAGGGAATCCTCTACACTCTTCCATTCCCATCAATCTTATGTACACCTTACCGCCACTTTCAATTCATGCTAAATAAAATATCAACATCTGACCACATTCATATAATAAATAATTCGAGATGCTTGCCCACTATAGAGCACTAAAACCATTCACTTTCCAATCCAATTTATTCAAAACATGCTTTCACGATAATTCATGCATACTTATTTGATTCCACTCTCCATAAGCCTATAACTAAACACCTGCCTACAGAGCCTTTAATATGTACACCTGTCAAGTGTCTGTGTGCAAAGGTCACTTAACTTTCAAGTTACAATTAAGTTTTCTTCACTAATTTACTCCGTTCTCATTGTATTTAAA
>JABUQX010040223.1:15000-25000 GCA_015478945.1 Trachelipus rathkii
CAGAGGAGATTTCAGGTTCTTACAGCTGGTTCGGCACCAACGTATATATATATATATATATATATATATATATATATATATATATATATATATATATATATATATATATATATATATATATATATATATATAATATATATATATATATATATATATATATAAGAAATACTAATACGAAAGCAAGCCTTTACTGGAACTTCATTATTTATATATACTTCAATGGGACAAACATTGCAATCCGATGGTCTGAAGTTATTCCTCACGTGTTTCAATTATTATAGCTCGATTATTTTATAGATTGAAAAGTATAATTTCCTACACTTTACTATTTTCAATCTTTATATTCCTTTAAAAAAAAGCCTTCCCATCCGATTCATTGCTGCAATCGAACGCCTGTTCTGTATATGCAAGAACATTTTGAGTATCAAGAGAGCCATCAATTCAAGATGCTAACTTTGAGGGTCAAGAGAGCCACCAATTCAAGATGCTAACTTTGAGGGCCGAGAGAGCCACCAATTCAAGATGTTAGCTTTGGGATTAATTGTTCATTACGTCTAAGCGATTGAAAAGTAATTGGAAGTCAAGAAGTGTGAATGCATTATTTAGATTATTAAAGTTATTTTTCACGTGTATTTTTATTTTTTAGTATTTTTAATTTGTTAAATACTTATACATTTTGTATTGCAAATAAACAATGTTAAATATTAGCCAATGTTTAATTTAATTTTTTTCATTTAATTATTTACTTTTTTTTTTTTTTTTTTGCTATTATTAGTCTTCTCTTAAGAATGTGAATTTACTATATGAATATTTATTTATTCATTGTATTTACTTATTTATTAAATAGTTTCCAAATTATTTATTATTTAATTAAGTTATTCACCTACATTTCATTTCCCAGTGATTGAAAAAGATAGTTAAAAACTTTGTATTGCATTTTGTTCCTTAAGACACTCAAAATTATTGTATAATAATAATAATAATAATAATAATAATAATAATAATAATAATAATAATAATAATAATAATAATAATAATAATAATAATAATAATAATAATAATAATAATAATAATAATAATAATAATAATAATAATAATAATAATAATAATAATAATAATAATAATAATAATAATAATAATAATAATAATAAATAATAATAATAATAATAATAATAATAATAATAATAACAACAACAGGACAAAGATAGAAAGAATGAAAAATGGACCTTTAGTTTTGTCCATATAGCTAATAATAATAATAATAATAATAATAATAATAATAATAATAATAATAATAATAATAATAATAATAATAATAATAATAATAATAATAATAATAATAATAATAATAATAATAGGACGAAAGAAGGAAGAAAGAGAAAAGGCACCTTTAGTTTTGCTCATAGAATGGCACAGTGCCTTCCGTCTTCAGGTTGTGAAAAAATAAAACAGATTGAGTCAATATGTGTGGAAATATTTCTGTTGGGAGTGAGTGCAAAGTGACAGAATATTTTGCACTAAAATTAATTAAAAAACGATCTGGTGTTTAAATTTTTGATTTTGAATGGTGGGCAGTGGATAATAATAATAATAATATAATAATAATAATAATAATAATAATAATAATAATAATAATAATAATAATAATAATAATAATAATAATAATAATATAAATAACAACAACTATGATAATATAATTAATAGGCTTATTTTAATAATAATAATAATAATAATAATAAAATAATAATAATAATAATAATAATAATAATATAATATAATTATTAATAAATAATAATAATAATAATAATAATAATAATAATAACGAAATATTCATTAACGTGAAAATTACTTTTAACAATAAAAGATGATTTAATCAAATTTTTGAAGTTTTTAATTTTGTTTTTGGTGATGCCTGAGGAAGGCTTTCCTCAGACTCCTGACGGAGGTTCTTCTCCTCTTCCGATTTCAAGTAATTTCATGAGCGAATGATTCCGAAATTAGATTTTCACCATTTCGATACACAATTATAGCTCCCTTCCCCCCTTTCTCCTTTTTCATTCCCTCACCATTATTCCAGCCCCATTTAGCTTCATCTTGCATAGTTTTTCTTTTTTTTTTTGGGGGGGGGGTTAAAAGGTTAATCGACCCCTGTTCTTGCTTAATAATAATAATAATAATAATAATAATAATAATAATAATAATAATAATAATAATAATAATAATAATAATAATAATAATAATAATAATAATAATAATAATAATAATAATAATAATAATAATAATAATATGATGATGATGATGATGATGATGATGATGACGATGACGATGACAACATTCTTACTACTAATAATATAATTGAAGGTGGGCCGGATATCATTTTAAGTCTTCGGATGCTGATTTACTTATCCATTTACAATATCTGTGGATGCTGATAGCGTATTAAGAGGTATTAAGAGCTTCTTAGCCACAGGTAACTGATATTTTAAAGTACTAAATCATTTGAGAAAAAAATATATCACTTACCATTTAATCACAAAGAGGTACTATTTAGAGAAATTTCACTGTTCCCAACAATGATTGGTTGGAATCCTCTCATACTGATCAAGGTGAGGGAAAGGTTGAATCATTCAACGTTCATGATGATCTGGAGAAACTGATTAGGGAAACCTACACACATTTCTGATTGCGGCAACCAATTCTGAAACACTCTTGGCCTACATTTCATTCATTCCACCTTCGTTCTTATTATAAAATTTGACCACAACCATATGTCTCTTAATTTTAATACTTTTTCTCTAACAGCTCTATCATTCCCTAAGAGTATCTTCTGGCACTTTAATAGGGCTATTTGGAAGGATTTGTGTCTTTTTTTTATTTTTATTTTTTTATACAGTTGTCACCACCACTCACGGGCAGTACTCTATTCAAGGATGGAGTGTTAAAAGCATCATAAGTGTCACAATTTAACGCAGATGATCACAAACGCAGGCTTTAAAGTGAGGGAGATTAAATTCAGGAGGAAATGCAGAAGATAGAAGAGAATTCCACAGAGCAGAGGTGGCTGGAAAGAGGAAAGCACCGCAGCGAACAAGCCTGGAGTTACTAATGTCAACACAAACCATGTTCAGACACATCACCCCCTTGTGCTACGAGGGTTAATTTGAAGGGTTTACTTCTCTTATAAGCTAATTATCATTAGAGTGATTACTTTTGATCCGAAAATGTTTCGCTTCGGCTTTTCTCGATAAATTGGAAGCTGTAATCGTTGATGGGATGAGCAGGTTCATTAGTTTTTCTTCTTCTTAATATTTCTTTCCACAAAATCATAGTTCGATCATGCTTATTCCGGCACCACTCATGCTTGGGACAGTGAGTATCGAGAGTGAAAAAAATCTTATTCAGCTCGGAATCATTGCAGTGATGTTATTTAACGAGCAAAGCAGTTGTTCACAAAATGAAAGCGCTCTGACCTCATTGGTTCTCGTACTGGCAAATCTCTCTGGCGTTTTTTATCAAAAAACATTTTTAACGATTTCAAATGTCTTTCCCTTCTTATTCGTTCTGATGGTTTTGCTGCTTATTTTGCAAATGAAAAGGCTAATCTTTTTGGCTTCCTGTTTCCCTCTAGCTCAACTCTAATCGGCTCTGGCAATCTTCCTCGTACTACTCCTCCTCTCAGGAAACCTATGTCTTAAATATGATTACATTTGACTGAGTGCATAGGCTCCTGAAATCTATGTAAGTTAGGAAGGCAAGTTGCCCGGCTACTAATCCTCCCCGAGTTTTGAGGCAGTGTGCTTTTGAATCGGTGCTGTCCCTAGTTAATTAATACCCTCTGTGCTTCTTTACTAGCACTTTACCTCAGTGTTAGAAACTCGGATATATCCAATCTATTCAGAAGAAAGGACGCCGCTCTAATCTTTTTAACTATCGTCCTATAGCTCTCACATATGAACCCAAAACTTATGTACCTCACCAACCTCTTCCCCTCTCACATGTAAACCCAAAACTTATGCACCCCACCAACCTCTTCCCTAACCGACACTAATATGAAAATAGTTATAAATTCATAATCTGTCTCTCTGTAATTTCAGCCAATTTTATTTAATTTTATTTGTTATTTTAAAACTTTTTTAATTTTAATTTTATTATTGCGTTTATTTTTATTTTATTTTTATTTAATTTCTTTTATTTCATACTTTATTATTTTATATAGACTACTTTATTAATTTTTATTTTATATCTTACCTTTATTATTTTTTAAAGAGGCTATTTTCTTAATTTTAATGTTTTATTTTTACGTTATGTAACATTTCGAGCTCTTATACCTTGGTAATAGGGGATTAACTATTTTATTATTATTATTATTATTATTATTATTATTATTATTATTATTATTATTATTATTATTATTATTATTATTATTATTATTATTATTATTATTATTATTATTATTATTATTATTATTATTATTATTATTATTATTATTATTATTATTAATAATAATAATAATAATAATAATAATAATAATAATAATAATAATAATAATAATAATAATAATAATAATAATAATAATATTAATAATAATAATATTTTTACGTTATCTAACATTTCGAACTCTTATACCTTGGTAATAGGGGATTAACTATTTTATTATTATTATTATTATTATTATTATTATTATTTATTATTATTTATTATTATTACGATATTTTATTGATTAATAAATGACAATACAAGTAATAATAATTAATAAATAATAATATAAATAAAAATAATAATAATAATAATAATAATAATAATAATAATAATAATAATAATAATAATAATAATGACGAAATTATAATGACAATAACGACAATTTTCACTTATTTCGGAAATTATTTTTCTACTAATACTAATAAAACTCATCAATAAACTATTCCAGTAATCTTTGTAAAACAATATATATATATATTATATATATAATATATATATATATATATATAATGATATAATAATATATATATATATATATATATATATATATATATATATATATATATATATATATATATTTCAGGACACATATGATACATATAGTTGTTGAATAATAAAAAATACTAAAAAAAATGAAGAACTGAAAAATGACGGAAAGAATATACTGCAGATAACTGCTTCGAAACATCTACATCAAACTTAATCTGGCACCCTTCTGACCCTCTTTGGCACCTTTTTATCTTTATTATCGCTTTCATAGAATCAAAGAATGAATATAGTGACCAATAGAAATATAAGAAAAACATCATCAATGTATTTATCAATCTCAATCTTGGTGGTGACTCTACTTCTCATGCTATTTCTACTCTTCATCACTGGGGTATCTATAGGATCAAACCCAAACCTCCTGGCAGGGTCGCCCTTGGGTTCCAAAGCCCCCCTTCCATCGATTCAGAAGCAAAGAGGAGATAGTGGAAGATTTTTTATGAATTATAAAGATATCGTTGGTGTGTGTGAGTTAAAACAAATCTTTTAGGACAAATATCGTAATAAATAATTAAAAATTTTAAAAATAAATAAATATCAATTAAAATATAAAAATATAAATAGTAATGTTAAGTCTGCAATATATATATATATATATATAATATATATATATATATAATATATATAATGTATAATATTATATATATATATATATATATATTATATAGATATAATATATAATATATATACTATATATATATATATATATATATATATACGGTATGTACAGGAGAGATTTTAAAGAGCTCCCCATGTTATGGGGTGAGCCCAGGAAGACAGTCGTCATGGCAACCAAACTTCGTCGTCACTATTATTGCCAACCCTTCGGAGACGAGTGTTCACACATTTGCATTTCTACGGTGTTGCCTTGGTAATTAATATCCTTCCTATTATATTACAATATCTATAATACTACTATTTCTTTTATTATAATAATATAACAACAAAATAATAATAATAATATTTCTATAAATTTAACTGGAATAAATTAATAATTAATAATAATAATCCTTACTAATAGAGTATCAATGTAGAAAAAAATAAAAATAATAATAATAATAATAATAATAATAATAATAATAATAATAATAATAATAATAATAATAATAATAATAATAATAATAATAATAATAATAATAATAATAATAACAATATTAATGTAATAATTAATAATAATAATAATAATAATAAAGTAATAATAGTAATAATAATGAATAATGAATAATATAATATATAATAATAATAATAATAATAATAATAATACATAATAAACAATATTTTTGTATATTATTATTTAATATAGCGTAGGAGTCATTCGTATATAATATATATAGTATATATATATATATATATATATATATATATATATATATATATATATATATATATATATTATAATATATATATATAATATATATATGTAACATGTAATGTAGATGAAGTTTGTTTGATAAAATTTGATTTGATAATTATTATTTCACAAAATAAATTTTAATCGAAAATAAAAACTGAAAACTTCAATATATATATATATATATAATATATATATAATATATATATATAAATAATATATATATACGTAGAGATATATATATATATATATATATATATATATATCTATAATAAAGTCCAATAAATTATAAAAAGGAAATTTTTAGTTTTTTTTAGCAATTTTTATAAACATCAAATTTATTTTTACTTATTTTTAATTTTTTTTTAATTTTTTATTATTTATTTATTTATTTATTTTTTTCAGATAATAAATTCATTTTACAAAAAGTTTCTTCCAACATCGTTCACAAAAGTATTTTATCAGTTGCCAGAAGCAGAAGAAAGGTTTGACATTATTATTGCTACTACTTCTACTAATACAACTATTATTATTATTATTATTATTATTATTATTATTATTATTATTATTATTATTATTATTATTATTATTATTATTATTATTATTATTATTATTATTATTATTTATTAATTTTATTATTATTATTATTATTATTATTTTTATATATATTTTGTCGTACATTTATTATTATTAATATTATTATTAATTATTATATTATATATATTATTATTATTATATATTATTATTATTATATTAATTATCATTATATTAATATATTATTATTATTATTTTTATAATTTTAATATTATTTATATTATCATATTATATTATAATATATTATTATTATTATTATTTATTTAAAGGCTAATGTTCTTGGCCTCTCCCTCCGCATTATTGTTATTATATTTTAATTATTATTATTTTATACTATTGCTTTGATCGGCATATTAATTTTATTAAATCTAATTTAATATTATCATTTCTTTAATATTTTTCATTATAATTATTATATTATTAATATTATTATTATTATCATGTATTTTTATGATTATTATATTATTATTATTAATTATTATTATATTATTTGAGACTTTGTGTTTGATATTATATATTATTACTATTATATTATTTTATTATTATTATTATTATTATTATTATTATTATTATTATTATTATTATTATTATTTATTATTATTATATTATATTATTATTATTTATTATTATTATTATATTATTTTATTATTATTATTATTAATTATTATTATTATTATTTATTTTATAATAAACTTTATCAGAAGAAGTCAATAAGAATTTCTAATATTAAAAGGGTTACTAATGTTTCAAATAAATTAGATAATTTTAATTAACTATTTATACTATAAAAATTCTATTATTGTAATAATTCTAATACAAAAAAAGTATAATAAAATAATAATAATAGGTAACAATAAAAATAATATAATAATAATTAATTAAAAATTAATTAATAATTATAATAATAAGAATAATAAAGCACTAACAATAGATTTATCTAACAATAATAAAGAAAATAATTGGGATTAAATAAATAATTAATAATAAATAATAGATAATAATAAAAAATAATAATAGTGAATAATAATAATAATAGGACATGTCTTAATAATAATAATAATAATAATAATAATAATAATAATAATAATAATAATAATAATAATAATAATAATAATAATAATAATAATAATAATAATAATAATAATAATAATAATAATAAATAATAATAATAATAATAATAATAATAATAATTACTAGACATGTCTTAATAATAATTAAATAATAATATAATAATAATAATAATAATAATAAATTAATTAATAATAATATAATAATAATAATAATAATAATAATAATAATAATAATAATAAATAATATTATAACAATAGTAATACAAGAACATGTTAAGTAATAATAATAATAATAATAATAATAATAATAATAATAATAATAATAATAATAATAATAATAATAATAATAATAATAATAATAATTATAATAATAATAATAAAAACCAATTAAAAACATAAAAGTCCTACAAATCTGAACAGACAGATGGAAAGACAAACAAGATTCAAAGGAAGCTTCAAATAAACTCACAGCACCTTTTTCATTTTTAAAAAAAAAAGAAAAAAAAGAAAAAAGAAGAAAAAAAGATTAAAAAAAAAGAAATACAAAAGAAATTTTCAGAGTCAAATTGGAAAGGTCTTTCGAGAAAAAAAAGAAGAAAAAAAGAAAGGTTGAGACTCCAATTCTGGGGAAAGTGTTTGATTTAGATAAATAATTAGAAAAGATTTGCTCTTAGCTTCAAATGACATACCTATACATAATAAGTTCCTACAAACAATCTATAGTTCTATACTCTGTAGATACGAGCATATAACGAAACAGACATAGGAAAAGATGGAGTGATAGCTACGGAAAGAGAAGAGAGGGAAGGCTAGAAACATAAATTAAAGAGAGAGAGAGAGACGAGAAGAGAGACGAAGAGAGAAGAGAGAGAGAATGAGAAGAGAGGAGAGGAAGAAGATGAGAGGAGGAGAGAGAGAGAGAGAAGAGAGAGAGAGAGAGAGAGAGAGAGAGAGAGAGAGAGAACCATCTGTTATATTAAAAATCGCTTCACGGGAAACTATTTTCCTCAAAAGAATACAAATTTAAAAAAAAAAAAATAAAACAAAATGAAAATAATGTTTGGCTTGGAAAAAACTTCAAAAAAAAAAAATAAAAAATGGTTAAAAGAAACTTGGTATTTTTTTTTAACTTTTCCACTTTTTATACGTATGCTGCGTACTTGTCTGATTTATATAATATATTTATATATTATATATATAATATATAGAATTATATATATAATTATATATATATATAATAATATATATATATATATAATATATATGTATATATATATCATATACAGTGTCGTGCCAGGGATTAGGGGGGCATGGGGCCATGGCCCCCCCGAAATGTTCTAGAGCACTAAAAAATTTTAAATATCATATCTGTTAATAATATAAAAGTCAGAGGTTAAATTAATTTTACATAATTCGCCGCTTCAGGAACAAATCTGCCATTTGAGAATGTGCCATTTGAGAAGGTAAAAGATTGTGTAACATTTTGACAAGGGAAGAATCTAGAAAGCCTTAATAGAAGATTTAAGTAAAAGCAGAATGGATTTATGGAAGTTTTGAAATGGCATCACAGCACAGACCGTCCATTAAACTAGCAACTAGACGCGACTAGTTTCTTGTTTCGAAATACATATTCCAATATTTACGTCTTGTTGTAAAATACTGGCAATTTACCCGTGTCTACTGCTTCCAGTAGAAAGAAGCTTTTCAACATTAAGACTTCTGAAAACTTACTTGAGAAATACTATTGGAGTTGAAAGACTTACTGGACCTTGCCCTCCTCTACATACATCGAAATATTGACATAAAAACTGAAGATGTTATCTCGGATTTTGCTCACTCTCATGCCCGGCGATTAAAGTTAACAATTTACGGGAAGATGATTTTAGTTACATTTATATAAATTACTCCCATTTTTTTCTCAGAAATTTAATTTGGACCTATCCACATATATATATATATA
>JABUQX010040223.1:27500-30000 GCA_015478945.1 Trachelipus rathkii
GGGAACAACGCGATACAAAAATACAAACCATATATATATATATAATATATATATATATATATATATATATATATATATAGTATATATATATAATATATATAATATATATATATATATATATATATATATATATATTATATATATATCACTTTTTAATATTAGTTAACAACGAGAATCGTAGTCATGAATTTTGATGCAAAAAATGATATATGTATTATGTATACGTATTCATTAATCCTGGTATTTTTTTATTTTTTATTTTTTTATTTTTATTTTTTTTGAAAGTAATTAATAACTTCAATGTGAAAAATGCACATTCGAGAATTCTTCATTTCTTTAAAGTAATATTATTATTATTATTATTATATTATTATTAATTATTATTATTATTATTATATTATTATTATCGTATTATTATTATTATTATTTTATTTCTAACAATGTCCTAAAGGTCAATTGACCTTATTAGAAAGCCTGAGTAAGTTCTCTGTTTAAATCCGATTTGGTGTTCTGGGCTTAAATCGACTGCAAAACAATGTCATTTGCTAATAATGAGTGCAATGAGATAGTTCAGTCTCTATGCATAAGGTATTCATTTGAAATAAATATATATGATATATATATATATGATATATATATAGCATATATATAATATATATATATTATAATATATAATATATTTATATAGTATATATATATATATAGATATATTATAATATATATATATATATTATATATAATATATCAGCATTTATTTCTTATAAAAAATTTTATTTTAGACAAAAGCCAAGAGGAAAGAGGTTTAACTTTAGTAAATAAAAATAAAAGTTAAGAAAACTTATAATATTTTACTAAAAATTTGATAAGCGAATTTTTATGAATGCTTGGAATTACGCACACATCTCACCTCCTCATACACAGAAAAAAAATTTTGCATCTTTCAACATTGAATTTCCCTTTATAATCTCTTTGCTGTACTCTCCTTTCTAAACTCTGTTCTAAATTTCTCACTGTAAACTCTTTCTTTTTTAATTTCTTTCTCTAAACTTTGTTTAATCTCTCTCTCTCTCTCTCTCTCTCTCTCTCTCTCTCTCTCTCTCTCTCTCTCTCTCTCTCTCTCTCTCTCTCTCTCTCTCTCTCTCTCTCTCTCAATTATTTGCTTAATCTCCCTCTCTAAACTCTTTGATTAATCTTCCCCTCCCCCTAAACTCCTTGATTGCTACTCCTCTCTAAACTCTTTGTTTGATCTTTCTCTAAACTCTGATTAAGTTTACTCTTCTAAACTCTTTGCTTAATCTTCCTCTCTAAAATTTTCGCTTAATATTTCTCTCTAAACTATTTGCTAATTCTTAAATAATTTTCACTTTATACAGTTAACCTCTCTCTCTCAAACTCGTTGCTGCTGCAAAGACGTTATTGAAGTAATCTTCCTCTGTCAAATTCTTTGCTAATCTCCTTTAAAACTTTTTCGCTTAGTCTTTTTCTTAAAACTCTTTGATTAACTTCCTCTCTAAACTCTTTCCTTATCTCTTCTTAAATTCTTGGCTTAATCATTCCTCTCTAAAACTATTTGAATAATCTTCTCCTCCTAACTCTTTGCTTTGATACTCCTGCTCTAAATTATTTTTAATCTCCTCTCAAACGTCTTTGCTTAATCTTTTTCTTTCTAAACTCTTGAATAATCTTTCTCTAAACTCTGTGACTTATGTTTCCCTCTAAATTATTTGCTTAATCTTAATCTGCTAAACTTTTGGCTTAGTTTTTTTCTCTAAACTATTTGCTTAATCTTCCTCTCTTGTGTCTTGTTGTCTATTCTCTTCCAAACTTTGATGCATTTCCTCTCAGTAATCTCCTTAGTTGAATTTTTCAACTCTGAACTTTTGTCTGATGCCTTTTTAGTTACAATGACAATTTGAATCATATTTATAATTATTATTATATTTAAGTGTTTTTGTTTTTTGTTTTTCAAAGATTTATTATTGTTTTGTTAGAATTATGCCTTCATTCAAACTTATGGTATTTTACTTACCAAACTTTTGTTAAAAAAAATGTAAACTCAAATATTTTCACATATAATCTTAGCTACCTCAATAATATTTTCAAGTACTTTATATAAATATTAAAATAAATTATTTGACTGACGCTAATTCATGTAACTTGGTCGAGAGAGAGAGAGAGAGAGAGAGAGAGAGAGAGAGAGAGAGAGAGAGAGAGAGAGAGAAGGAAGAGAGAGAGAGAGAGAGAGAGAGAGAGAGAGAGAGAGAGAGAGAGTCAAATATTTGAAATAAAAACTACTAAATCATGAAATATATGCATTAAATTTCAACTTGCTACATAATTTTATTTATGGTTATACAAAATTATTCAACAATGTTTTTAAAGATAAACTCTCTCTCTCTCTCTCTCTCTCTCTCTCTCTCTCTCTCTCTCTCTCTCTTTCTCTCTGCTTTCTCTCTCTTTCTCTCTCTCTCTCTCTCTCTTCCTCTCTCATACCATTTTT
>JABUQX010040223.1:50000-55000 GCA_015478945.1 Trachelipus rathkii
TATATAGAGGTGTTTAAATATTTACATAATCGCAATTATTATTGAGAGGTTAATAAAGAACATAACTGGGAAGGTAAAGATTACTGCCTTCTCCGGGCCACCGCATGTTTGCGAATGAGGACAATATAGCTCAACTGCTTACGATGAGCCAGCCCGACCCAAAAAATTGAGTTCAAAACAGTTTTAAAAGCAATTCGAGTTTCCATTTCAAGGCGACATCACCAGATATCCAGGCTGCACACCTGGTGATGTCGCCTTGAAGGAAACTCGATTGCTTAAAACTGTTCTTGAACTCAACTGTTTTTGGTGAGGGAATGGCTTTTAGTCGTTAAAAGCAATCAAGCATATTTGTCCTCATTGCAACATGCTGTGGTTCAATCCCAGAGAGAAAGGCAGTATTCTTTACCTTCCCCTTATGTTCTTTATTTAACAATCATAATTATAATTATATATATATATAATTATATATTATATATAATTATATAGATATATATTTATATATTATATATATTATATATTATATAGATATATATAATAATATATATATTAATATATACTGGCGGTACGGTGAGGAAAAGTTTGCTGATCAAACTTCCATTTACCTCGAAATTCGCATGAAGTCAGATAAAAACAATGTTAGGTTAACAATTTTTCATTCTCGATGTAAATGCAATAAAACTACGGCCACATTTCATTATATTCTGAACGTAAAAATATTTATATTCCCCTTTAATTATAATACATTAACGCAAGACATTGATTTTATAAATATGGTAATTTTCTGTCTGCTGCGAGCATTGTCTTCGGACTCATATTTATTATGCTATAAGCAAAAACGTAAAACTTTGCCAAGTTGTTTTGTAATGATTAAAGGGAACATTTATTATTATTATTATATTATTATTATTATTATATTATATTATTATTATATATTATTATATTATTATTATTATTATTATTATTATTATTATTATTAGTATTATTCATTATTATTGCACTACCTTTAAAGGATATTACATAAAAGACATGTTGATATCGAAAATTGCCGAACGCTACTCGGTGCAACCCTGCAGTGTCACGTGTTAGCTAAAACTCAAATAGAAGAGCGCTAGAGTTACCACATGTTGCTTTTTTTTATCATGTTTAATTTTTTTTATTTTATTTTTTTTTTTTTTAAGGGCTCGAGCCGACGGTGGGGCAGAGGAGGGGACGAAGTCCCCCCCGTCGTCCCCCGCTGAGGCCGAGAGACCCTGACTTTTTCCATCTTTTGCGATTTAATCGTTGGGTATTCCTTTAGTTAAAAAAAAAATACTTAATGGCAACTTTGCACTCTATTGCCTTGAAATAATCGAAAAAAAAATGGATTACATCGTTCGTTCGATATATATCGGTTAACTTCCTTTTAAAGGACAAGTTCCTTATTTATTTATTATTATTATTATTATTATTATTATATTTTATTATTATTATTATTATTATTATTATGTAGCAGTGATAATTAGTGTGGTATTATTAGTAAGTGGTAGTAGTTAGTCTACAAAAAAAGCAGACGACTACTATAGTAATTTCATCATCCTATTTCGGCAAGCTTATTTCTCATATTGGCAAATTCTCATGCCGAACTGCAATAGAAAAAAAATATTGGTGATAAAACGGAGCTTCACATTGTCGAAACGAAAGTAAGAAATGCCGAAATTAATTTGAGCTCGTCGAAAAGACTTTCAATTAAAGTCCGTAAAAATAAATTGGGAAAAGAAAAAAGAATATAATATAATATATATATATATATATATATTATTATATATATATAATATTACTATATATATATATATATATATATATATATATATATATATAAATATATATATTATATATATATATTATGTATAAATATATAATATTATATATATTATATATATATATATATATATATATATATATTTATATATAATATTTATATATTATATATTATATATATATATATATATAATATTATATTAATATATATGATATTATATATATATATATATTATATTATAATATAATATATATATATAATATAATATTATCTTATATATTATATAACAAAAAATATTTAAAGAGTTTTTACTTCAACTCAACAAACTCTATGAATGTAAAGAACAAAGTAATTTTAAACCACTAAGAAATAAACAGGGGAAATATGTCTTTTTTATTATTTTGTTAAGATTACAGTTTTATTTTCATTGTTGGTTTCTGAAGTTGAAAACTAAATTGCCCATTTGTATATTAGGAATGCCGTTTTTGAAAAAAATTTGCTTTTTTTATTCCCCTGTTTTATTTCTTAGTGGATTTTAAATTGCTTTGTTCTTTTACTATATATATATATATATATAATTATATATATAATATATATATATATAAATATGAAAAAAGAAAAAGAAAAAAGATATATATATATATATATATATATATTATTTTTAGGACTATTGTATTCGAATTCTACGATTCCTTTATCAGTTGCTGATCTTAGAGGCGACGAATTATCTGTGGCCGTTCCCTTATCTCCTGTATCCTCTTCCATGCCGAGTAGTTATCATGGCTACCAACCTAATCGTAATCGTAGAGAGAGAAGGAGCGTCCAAGGTGACGTAAAGCATAAAAATAGTTCCCCAGTGAATACATCGCACAATAAAAACGTAGAACAGGTTCTCATGAATCAAAATATGCGGCCGAAGTTTGCCATAAACGAAGCCGAAGAAGAAGAAGAAGGCGAAGAAGAAGAAAAAGAAGGTTCTTATAAAGTGATAAATTATATGTCTGACGTGAGTACCGAAAAATCGGTACAATTTCCACGGAAAGGTTATGAGTTTCAAGTTTTCCTAATTCCCGAAAACAATCGTATTTTTTCCATTCTCAAGGGTAATACAACGCGGTTTCGGCGTAAAAAAATGCGGCATTTCGTGAGAAATCGAAATAGCATTGAAAGGGTATTCCCAAGAGATCGACATTCCAACCGAAGAGAAAATAAAAAGGTCATTATCTCAAACAAAAAAAAATATGACTTTCACAAGAGAAATAAAGCGAATCACATTCGGGTTACTCGAATGAAAGAAATGAAAATCGAGGAAGGAATCGAACAAGAAAATAACAAAAACAACAACAATAAAAAACAAAAAAATATAAAACTTGAAGAAAGAGAAACAAATTTTATTGTTTTAATATTCCCGAGGCGTATCAGAACTGAAAATATTTTAATTCCTTGCCAAAAACTCACCAAACTTTCTAACAATTTTAAACTGTCAAAAAATTTAAATTTTAAATTAACGATTTTCTACACAAAAGAACTAAAAGAAAGAAAATATAAAAGAATAAAACTTCCTTTTAAGAATAAACAATTATTTATTTTTTTTATTTTTACCTCGTATAATATAAAATCCACTAAATTAAGAATTGATTTACTTAAAAATAAAAATAGTATTAAATATAAAATATTAAAGCATTTTACCTCAAAATATGATTTAAACAATAAAAATTTTAACATTTCTTTTAAACACAATTTCAAAGAGAGTTTACTGGAAAATAATTTTTGTAAATCAAAAATAAGAAATGAAAGCTTACCTTATATAAAAGGATTTCATATTGTGCATATTATTTCTAGTAATAAAAGTGTTATATCTAATAATTCATACATTATCTTTAATAGTACGGATATACACTTCAATAACGCGATCGTTATCTTTGATAGTGTTGATGCTATCTTGTATAACGAGGGTATTATTTCAATAATATATAACGTAAATAGAATCAATAAAAGTTACGAAACCTTTAAATCAATATTACAAGAAAGAAAAAAAAATTCTAACAAAGTTTATGGTAAAGAATGTTTTATAGCAGAAATATATTGTAAATTGAAAGAAACACCAATATTACAAAAGATAAAATTACTAAAGGTAAAATGTTATTCAAATTCGAAATGTCGAAGAAAATTGGCAGACGTCAATTGGAAGGCGATAAAATGCAATTTAAATCCCAAAGACTTTAAAGAGTTTGTAAGCAATCATCAAATGGAAATAAATTGTTGTGTAAATCCAAAACATCGAAATAAATCTTCAACTGAAAATTTATTAATAATAATTTGTAATCGAAACGGAAAAAAATCAAAGATGAAAAAGTTATACAGAAGCAAATCATTTCAAAATTTCCTAACGAGACATAATTACGAAGGATCATTAAATAAAACTAGACATGATAACGAAATTAAAGAAAAGTTGGACCAAAATAATAATAAATTAGAAAAAAATATGAAACATTATAGAAAATTACTTGAAATGTTAGATCAAACTAATTATCATTATACCGTAAGGAAAGAAACATTGGATCAAACTAATCCAAATTTAAATACAGTTGAACGAAATTGTATGGTAAACGAAAGTGGTATAGATAGTATGTAGTATATTCAAAATAATCACCATTTATGAATAGTAATATGAGTGATAATGTATTATGGTAATATATACGATATAGTAACGTGATGTGATACTAACCACATTTTTTAAACCTAATGAAACCGAATTATACGGAAACGAAAGAAATGTTAGGTAGACTAATCACCATTTAACCCTAATGAACGAAATTACACGAAAACGAAAGAAATGTTAGGTAAGACTAATCAGCATTTAAACTCTAATGAACGAAATTATACGGAAACAAGAGAAATGTTAGGTCAGACTAATCGTCGTTTAAACACTAATGAAAGAAATTATATGGAAACAAAGGAAACATTAAGTCAGACTAATCGTCATTTAAACACTAATGAACGAAATTATACGGAAACGAAGGAAACGTTAGGTCAGACTAATCGTCATATAAACACAAATGAAGGAAATTATAACGAAAATAAAGAAATATTAGGTCAAATTAATTCTCATTTAAACTCTAATAAAAAACTTCACAACACGACAAGCGACATGTCAGACCATCTTTTCAAAAGAGATAAACGTTATGGAGAAATGAACAAA
>JABUQX010040223.1:60000-82500 GCA_015478945.1 Trachelipus rathkii
ATGGCATTGATAAAACATAATGATAAAGACTCATGAATGAAGAACCTAATATAAATTTTGAAAGTTCAAACTAATATATTTCTCAGCTAGATTAGTCTAGTACGCAAAACCGTTTATCCAGATTTTATAAATACAAACAAATAAATCGAACAGGCAGTCATAGATATATCCTCTCTTTATCCGATTTGGGTACACCAATTTTCACTTTCAGCCAGCGTCCCGCGCAAATGACAAAAACAAATGATTTTCCCGCCAAAACAAATGAAGATCGAAGGAAATCCAAAAAAGTTTTTAAATCGAGGTCAGATTCTTTTAAAACTTTAGACTCAGTTACAGAAAGCCAAGTAATCCATTCGTCATGCATTCCACTGGGTTCGAAAGGCAAAATAATTATTAATGGAGTAACGTCGACGGTTGGTGGAAAAAGTTCACAAAATAAGACAGAAGATTGTCGAAGAGAGGTTGAGAACTTTGTCAAAAATAACATCAAAGTTCCGTCGATGAACAGGATGCAATTCGTGGGACTTTCTTCGTTTTATTTTGTAGCCGCAAGAAGTAATATTATTGGTAATAGTGAGTGACATGTTAACTAGTTAATACTTAATAGTTAGCGACATGCTAAATGGTGATAGAAATGAATAGCAAGGGAAAAACAAATGGACATTGTTTCCCCTCTTTTAAGTTAATCCGTGCTAATTCATTTAATCTTACAGCTAATACTATCGATCAAACGAATTAAATAGTTTAATATGATACTTTAATATTTGAGTTTTTTATTGTATTTGAAATTTCTCATGAATTAATATTTAAAGTTTAACATTTAATAATATTATCAAATAATTGTTTATGAAAAGTAAATATGTTGTTTTCTTCAAATAGATTAAATCATTATCATTTGAATTTAACAATTAATATTCAATTCATTTAATTAACTAACAATCAATTTGAAATTTAAACCGAGTTAATTAACTAACATAATAAAATATTTTAAATTTTAACTAATAATAATAATAATTTACAGCGCAAGTATTTACAGTAAATGATCTTTAATAATTCGAGCAAATATAGAACAATCTTAATAATAATTACATGATAATACATAATAATAATAACCTACTCAGTAGTTATTTCTTATATATTCATTTACTAACAATAATATAATCTTTTGATTCCAATTTTTTATCTTAAATAATAAATATATAATTTAATATTTAATAATAATAATAATAATAATTAATATAATAAAAATAATAAAAATAATAACAAAAAAAAAATAATAATAATAATAATAATAATAATAATAATAATAATAATAATAAGAATAGATAATAATAATACTAATAAATAATAATAATGTGAGTTTTAGATATTGTATAATTGTAATGTTATTGATCATCTTATTAATACTAATATCATTATTAGTTATTATTATTATTATATTATCTATTACTCATTATTATATTATTATTATTCATTATTATATTATTATTATTATTAGTATTATTACAATCTACTTATGATAAATAATTAATTTCTATTATTCTCATATTATTTTCATCGTAATAACTTTTCATTTAAATAATGAAAAAAATAAAGTTTAAAGAAAATTTTAAATTAATGAAATTAAAAACAGAGACTGACGCGAGCCGGACCGCAAGATTTTGGGAGGAGGTGAGCCTCCCAGACTTTTTTTGTTGCCGCCTGGAGCTGTAATGCCGAAAAAAAAAAAAAAAAAAGGGTATCGACTTCCGGCTGGTAAATTGTTGAGATCAGGGAGTTCACAACCTTTTGCATGAACGCCTCCCTTTTGGAAATAACGGACAGAACTCGCGCACCCTACTGTTGAATTTTATTATGAGAGGTTTAAAATATTGAAAATATTTCAATCATCAATAATAATAATATAATAATCAAATAATAATAATAATAATCAATAAATAATAATAATAATAATAATATAATAATAATAATACATCAATATCAGAATAATAATAGCTACCATTAATAATGATAATAAATAATACATAATAAGTAACTCCTTTCCTTTATTCAGCTACTGGAACTCAATGATCTTCATATACTATTACTTACTATGGCTGTACGCCGGCTGACGACTATCTATATGATTACCGTTATCATACGAGTAGTATAGTAAATATAATATATATACTTACTATAATATATATATATACTACTATAAACAATATAGTATACAGTTAAAGTTGACTATAGTATACTATATCTATCACTATACATCATGCTTCTGAATCTCTATATACCCTCACACCCTACCTATTATCTATCAAGTATATACTCTGATATAAATATATCGATAATTATATAAAATATGATAACTAAGCTTGGGTATGTAGATATAGCTAAGTATATATACTATTATATTATATATATTACCTTCTACTAAAGCTGAACTATACTATCACGTATATATTAATACTAATATAATATACTATAGTCATATTTTAATTAAGCTATATTCTATACTATATAATATATAGGTAATATATACTACATCAACGTAGCAGTATCACTCTCAAGTATACATCTCCTTATTCCAGTACTATATTAACTTATACTTACATACCTACATCACTATATATATATATACTAAAATGATATACTAAAATTACGTTAATATGAAATATATACTATAAATATACTATACTATAATATAATATATGCAACCAGTTAACCCACAAGTTCTAAACCAAATAAACGTTGATAACATAACAAATGGGTGTTAAAGAAAAAAATACTCTAGGTATTTGACTCATAAAACTACATAGAAGAGAACAATTTTAATGCTAAGTTTGCCCTATGAATATCAAATATGAAAAGCACCTACAGCAAATCAAGTTACTATAGAAATCATTAACTGATTTTAATAGGTTTAATCAGCGTGTAGTTGTAAGATTGTCAGATGTAGCTCATGTTAATAACATAATGTAAGAATATAGAAAATCAAACAATGTTACCGATCTTTCGAAAAGAAATAAGAATTTTCTTTTAAATGTTCCCACGCCGTAACCTTAAGCACTCTCTTTGGCACCCCAGCCCTCGCCTAGGGGGGTGGCGCGCCCCCACCCGGTTGTCATACACCACCAGCTGTTGAGCCACTGACTTTAGCGCATGGCTGGCGAAAATCGATAATTCTATCGCTTCTATTGATATAGTTTTGTTACATATATATTCTTTTGCGTTCCCCATGCATGCAGACGTGACTCATATAACGGTCATGCACGAATCTAGCCGATATGCGGCTATTCACATACTATAGTATACATATTCATAGACTCTACTACACGATACTATATACTTATCACTCATTATAGCATACGTATACAGATAAGTATACTACTCTACTACTATACTCATCATACTTATATATGTTAGTCAACGACGCTAATATCTGGCTAGCCCTATTATATATGATATATACTATATACCGTACTATGACTGACTATATATACTGGTTTTGAACTTTCACTTAGCGCTCTCGCGGCCAGAGCTGCACTTGCGTCCGCGGCGCTCTCTACGTAGATAGGCGCCTATCCCTGACGTGTGGGTACGGTCTCGGTATGAATAGGATCTCTTCATCAAAAGTATGTAGTACACCCAGATTAACATCCCGTGCGTCATTTATAATGACTTAACAACAACCTTATCATAGCGTGTGAATTAGCAGTGGTCCTAATCACGCGAAACACACACCTAGCACGAACCAACACATGCAATATAAATATAGTCAATATATATTAATACGACATATCTATATCATTTATATATTCATATAATAGATAGCTATATAGCTATATTCATATATCAAAGATCTTTATTCTCTCCGATTGGGGCTTGGAACTCGACGCCCATTCATTTGTCCATAGGTACCTCAGATAGTGTTTTACCACTGGACCACGGACACGAAGGTCAGTTCAGAGCCCCCGAATAAGAAGAGATAAAAACTCATCTTTTATATTTTCCCGAACTTCGGGATTAGCAGATGTAAAAATGCGCGAAGGAATGACGGCCGTCAGTCTATATATATACTTATATAATATATAGGTTATATACATATATATTTATATATATATAGCATGTTACTAGATACTAAATATGTAGTTATGCCAATTCTCGGCTCTTGTGGTTATATATATATATAAGAGATGTTTTAGTATGAGGGAACGAATCCTGACACCAAGGGTCATAGGAAAGATACAGAAACTGAGCTGAGAAAAAAAAAAAAAAGAAAGAAGCCATGCAAAAGCCAATGGGTCCTGTTATTCTAAAAATAGACGAATATTGGGCGATATTTAGGCTAGCTTCGGCTTTTTACAAGATTCACCACTTCTCTAAAAGATACACAAGCGTTATAATAAAAAGCAACTACAAGATTCGAAATGTCTCTCTTCCTACACCCAACGCCAATCAATTACTATATGAAATATAAATAAAAATGCAAATAAATAATGCATTTTGTGAAAACTCATCCAACACATTAAGAATTAATAATAAATAATAAAATATAATAATATGAAAATAAATATTATATAAATAATATAAACAGTAATATAATAAAAAAAAAAAAAAAAGAAAAAACAAAGAAAAAGAAAAAAAAATAAATAAAAAACAAACAAACAGAAATACGAACAAAAACAACAAATAAAAAAAAAGTTACAAGCATAATAAGAACAAAAAGTAAACAAACAAAAATAAAAAACAAAAACAAAGAAAAAAGAACAAAAAAAGAAAGAAAAAAAAAAATATTAATAATAATAATAATAATCCAAGAAAGTATTTAATATCACATATTAATTAATAATAATAAATATTAATAATATATAATAACTGAATTCAACATAATAATAATCAATACACTAAGAGAGAGGCATAAAAACTGTGTCCATAACGAGCCAAAGATCCTGTAATTATTATTTTGCCTAAATGAAGACGAGCATAATAAAACTAAAATTAAGATTGTTAGCATAAATCTAAGAATAATAACTTACTGACTACCTGATATTACCACTACTACACACTACTCAATAATCATTATAAAAAATACTGAAATCATTAATTATTCAATGATTACGGTAATAATAATATTCAATATAGTAAAATTCTTTTAAAATTTATAAATAATTAATGATTGTTAAGCATTCTTTTTATTAAATGATTAGCTTAAATATCTATTTCGACTGAAAAGAATATTGTACATATTAATTATTATTATTATGACTATGAAATATTAATTTATTATTTATTTTATTCTTTATTATTGACGTCTTTAGATCTTTGATTACCGGCTGGTTTATATGCACTTTATGGATATGTAGGATAACGACTAATCCTATCCCTACCTCGGCTGAAAATAATTTTTTTAACATTCATTTCCTAAATTTAGTTAATCCCTTCTATAAAGAGTTTTTCGTTTCTTTCTTGAGTTTCAATATTTGAAAAAAATCTTTTATTGATAAACCAGTTAAAAAAATTTCAGGACCCCTCGCAACACAAACAGCCCCCATACACTATCGAACTTTTACAATTAATTTTATGAAATTAATCTATTATATTATCTACATTATATTTCTAGTATAAACCTGATACATTATTATATATTATTTAAAGTTTTTATTATATTATGATTATTTATTATTTAGTATGTGTATTACTTTTTCATATATTATTATTATCTATTGTCACATTGGCAACAACATTCCCATTATTAATTACTTATTATGTATTATCATTATATATTATTCATTATAATCTATTACTTATTATTTATTAATTATATGTACTTATTATTATATGTATTATTATTATTAGCTCAATTATTAATGAATGTAAATTATTTGTAATTAATTATAATTTAAATATAATATGACTATTATTATTCATTATTATACTAGCTATATATTATCATTATTATTATTATATTCACATTATTATCTTTTGCAGTATGCCAGAAAGCCTGCCTGACTATTATCCGATTCCTCACAGTTCTTGGTAGTCAGTACGCCTTAGTGGGCAGCCTCCTTCTCACCAAAATAGATCAGATTCTCTGTTCTTTTTCTTGAGATTTTCAGGTACGTTCTATATATATATATATATATATATATACCTATAAATTATATTTTAATTCATAATTTATATTACTAATAAATATAAATTTTATAAGAGTAATATATATATATCACTATATATACATTTTATCTTTAAGCGTCTCTATATTCTTACTCCTTTCATCAAAAAATTTTTGTATATATGATCATGTGACGGGTACCTGTCCCTGGGGTGGGTTCTCAATTTTTAGCTGCTTTTTGGGTTTTAATTTTCATATTTCTTAATAATTCTATATAATATTTAACAGAAATTCACCAGTTCTTTATCTAATCTGTTCCGAGCCCAGATTTCTTTAGGGGTCATCGGTTAATCCCAGTTGCTACCGATTTCTGGCTAGATAAGAACTGGTACCTTCCTTGACATACATTTATAATATGTTTTCCTAATGATGAAAGCCAGTTCTTTAAAAATATACACAGAAGTACCATGAAATTTTCATATAATGTTATTAAATCTTAATTACATTCATTAACTAAATATAATAATATATATTAGATATATATATAATATTATATATATATATAAACTACTATAAAGATAAGTGTAATTATAATATATATATACTATATATATAGTATATATATATATAAACTAACATAATATAATAATCATATATTTATATCATATAGTACTAACTATATATATGATAGTAATCATCACTAGTTGCTCATGTCTCATTTGACCCTAGAATCAAGGTTAACTAACTGAGCGGGCGTTGGATTTATGTATAGAATATTGCTACTTCCCTTGTACGTGAAGATGAAGATATAAACCTGAGTACAAAGAGTTACTTAAAGACAATTAATCGGCCAGTAATACATCGTATAACCGACTTGACCCGATAAAAAAAAAAAACTATGAAACGAGAAACAGCAAAGACATTTTAGCTCAATTGATTTTCTACCCCCTCACCCCCCCCTTTGCACTTACCTCCTTCTGCTTTAATTTTCAAAGAATGATGGTGAAGATTTCTAAAATAGAGTCATTGTTGAGATCTAGTTGGGAGTCTTTAAAACTTGTTTGGTGAATAAGGATATGTAAATTCATCATTGGATTATTAATAATTACTCAAATATTTACAATTTAATTATAGAATGTGATTTAAGATGTCGTAAAGTAATGCCCATGTGTTACTTAGTCTTAAATTAAAATTCTTGATAGTCGAACACCTTGCCCCGTACTCCGTCTTAGTACCCGTAAACTATTATATATAACCTTACTCCTCATCATTAGCGGGAGACGCAAAACATCAAGCGTTAACCCGAGTGTAACAGCCCTGCTCACTATACTATATCATATACATACTGTTATAGTACTATAATATATATATATACTCATTGATAGTATATATAAATAACATATATTATGATATACTTATATTATATATATAATATATAGTTACTATATTATATATCCTATATAGTTACTACCTGGATTATATCGTAAACTACATCAAATGGGACTAATTGCCTACTGCTATCCCTTAAAACTTGTTTTAAAAATAGCCTTTCCGTCTTTAGCGCATAATACCAATAAACTCACTAAACGATAATTCCTTAACTGTTAGTCTTGAAATCTATACAACATTTATCTCTAACTCTAAATTTCGTATCTAATTATATCTATTCCTTCTGCATTATATGTTGCCATCTCAAACATTTTTCCTCAAGTATTTCCTGATATGACAACAGGAAGTAAAAAATATCCTATCAACAAAAACCTAATTTTCACACTTTAATTGTATTGGACGCTATACATTATTCTTTGAAAAATCTAACTCTTCCTGTTATTGATCCCCTTGATAATAGTTATGCATTTACAAAATCATTAAAGCATGCTAACCTTCCTACTCTTATAATTATATATACTATAGCGTCTGATATATAGGTATTATGCAGCTTAACTCTTCTATTGAGTAATACAGTTCTTCATAGATTACTACTAAATATAATTAAATATTATCTTATATAAGTATATATATCATCTAAGTACTTAATTAGGCACTAATATATATCTATATGTATCATAATATACTAGTATCCAATACGATTCTGCTGAGTCACCTCGGGAGGAGTGTGCAAGTTAACTAGTCTGCCTTAGGATTTGCACTCAATTATTCTGCAGAAGCATTTCAGTTGATACATTCCTGAACTATCATTTTATGATTCCATCACTTATGTATTTATCTACTTTATATCTATTATCTAGAGCTATTATAATTATTTAGTATATTATTATTATATTATTATCTCTCATATTCATTACATTATTACATTAAATATGATAAACCAACAACTTCTTACACATCTTTCATATTACCATTCCAATTCACCCTTGTGTCAAAAATCAATATTATTTAAGCTCATATTTAAAAGAAGAGCTATTTAATTATTAGATTTAAGTATGTCTTAGTTAAACTAAACTACCAATTCATTAGGTCATTACCAGATAGTCAATCTCTGTCCTCGACCTTCAACGTCTAGTAGGGTCGGTGCGTTAGAGTACTTGACACTCACCACCTCGAAGGAGTATTACACATAATATATACATATATTAACTTATATAAGGTCATATTATTATATACTAGTATACTAATGATCATAAATAATACTATATAGATATAATATCATCTTAGTATGATATACTATATAATAACATATATAATAATATAACTAACAAAAACTACAGGTGAGCCTTAAAGGGAACACTGCCTGTGTCGAAATAATCTCCATCAAACACGTATTGGTAAAGAATCACTGTGACTAACATCACAAACTTCTAAGCGAAATGCACGTTATCCGGGAGGATAACGAACCATTTTACCGCATCAGCCTGCGATAATATTGGAAGCTCTAATATTTAGATGTGACGAAGAATGCGAGCGGCATACTTTCATGAATGGAGAGATCACGGGCTCGTCGTGCGTTCGACAGGTTCGTGATCAGTCTGAATGGACGTTATTTGTCTGCCTGGAAGAGGACACCGATCGATATGGTTGCTACGGAGATGCGGCAGGTCCGGGCTCTTGAATGGAGACAACAAAAGCCATGAATATTTTTTAGACAAAGGAAGATTTGGGAACATCATAATCCTTCTAATCTTCTTTTTGATCGCCATCATTGCGAGCCCTGCTCGTGGGTGGCACAGGCGTTGTGAATGGCCAAGCCTGAAAACAGAGAACACACACACACTCGTCTCGTGCTTCGAATCTGGGGGCATCTATCAATCTCATGGTCTCCTGTCAGTACTGGTAGCCCCTGATCTCTCTTCTCTCTCTCTCTCTCTCTTCTCTCTCCTCTCTCCTGCTCTCCTCTCCTCTCACTTGAATTTCATTTCTATTCTTGCCAAGCCAACAATGCGCATCAGCGCTTCATTTCTTGGTC
This sequence comes from Trachelipus rathkii, assembly GCA_015478945.1. Classification (NCBI taxonomy): domain Eukaryota; kingdom Metazoa; phylum Arthropoda; class Malacostraca; order Isopoda; family Trachelipodidae; genus Trachelipus; species Trachelipus rathkii. The sequence goes on from JABUQX010040223.1 coordinate 69,525, forward strand.
TCCATGTAGCGCTCTCTCTGTCCGCTATGTAATGACCACCTATGTGTTGGCAGCATATACTGCCAATTCTTTCGTCAGTCGCGTGAGCAGCCGTACTAACACTCACTAGCGGGAGCGGCGCGCAGGTAGTATAGAGTAGTTCAGCCTAGGAACGTAAATTATTTTGCATCCCCAAACCCTTCCGAGTATAGAAACCTTCCATAATCATACAACAAGTAATCTTTATAGACCATCTAATGTAGGAGTTTGGAAATTTTGAAAACGTGTATTATGGTCCTTCCAGTGACAGTTTCCGCTAAACTGCTGACAGTGGTCAGTTGCACAGTGACAGTGGTCATTTAAAGTTACACCTGTTTCGATTAGTGCTATTTCGACATGAAGTTCGTTCACCCAAACTGCTGTGAAATATACGCTATTTTAAGAATGCCTTACACCCAAACATATATATAATTCCGCCTGTCCCGTCAGTTACTACAGTTAATATCTCCTGATGGGAAAATGTAGTTTCCCAAAACGACGGTTTGTATAAATTTGTGATATAATAAAACGAGTGATTTTAACAAAAATTTATTGACTCAGGCCAAGATGTTCCGAGCCTTCACGTGTGTATTATTATTTATTATGAAGACCAAATATCCTGTGTGTATATATATATACTCATATATATATATATATCTGTGTGTGGGAGAAATAAGTAACTATAATATATATATATACTATATATATATATTTATATATTATATATTCATAGCTCTAATATATCCGACTATATTATATATTTATTTACTACTATTATACTATATATTATATACTATATATATATCATATATACACTATCATATATATAATATATAATCTTGTCATATGGAAAGAGAATTTCGATGAATGTTTTCTTTGCGTATCATAACGAGGCTCCACTAAAAGGACTAGGACATGGTCATGCATGCTATACCTAGTCGTGATTTGCCGCTTAAAGCTCTATAAAATGTTGTCTGGGACACATGGAATGTGTAGATAAATAAATAGGTGAGGCCCGATGGGGGAGACATGATGGAGTATGCCGATGATTTTTAAAACGGTAAACTGATCCGTTTGCTGTGAAACACAAGATGAAAGGAAGTGAGTCACGAAGTGGCGGTGGTATAAACAATGTTGTCGCGTCGCTGTGTGCCTTAGTGGGAGAGAGGCGGAATGCGAACCGACCAATTTCAAATTGTAGATAAACTCAAAGGGGAAATAGTCGTGAATCCTCACCAAGAAATCCAAAAAGAAAAAGTATTGTTAATGAATGGTGACACTGGATCGGTCGACTAAGCTCTGAACTGACTACAAAATCCAGTAGATTCATTCCCTATTACGAATCAACTTCTTTCTGCACGAACAGGGACTTCAAAGACTTAGAAATAATAATATATTCTCTGTTTGCGTTCAGAAACATAGAGCTGAGTAACGCTGTCACGTTTGACTTACATTGGCCACAGGACCGTGTACGTCTACCGAGAAGTAAGATCCACATTGCAAATTAGAATAGAAAGACTCTTTACGAACTACGACTTAGATGAACACTAATGAAACGTTTTCTAATTGGTGAGGATTTACTCTCATACTTCATGTCTACTTACAAGTTTCTGAACAGCTGCTCAGAGTTTGATGTCTAAAGGTGGCCGTGAAAAAGCGAAGTTAATGGGTGATTGGATTCCATTGTTTTTTATTTTGCAAGGATCTGGTTCTTTACCTTAATTCTAAAGAAAGTTAATCCTCCTAAAATTTTTCATTCCTTACGTTGAAAAAGATAAATATTATACTATACTAGTATATACTACTTATATCATATACTAATCATATATATATATATAATATTATATAAACTATATTTACTATAATTATATACTCCTACTTATAGTACTATATATTCATATGATAGCTATATATACTATCCCTATAGTATATATATAGGTGTGTATTAATCTTTTATCTTCCAGACAATAAAAGTTCCAGGTCAGGACAACCTTGATAATATGATCACAACTGCCCAACTTCTTGCTATTCTGTGTACTTTTAACAATGCACAGAGTGACCTCTGCCGGTGTTGCTGACAAAAACAAAGTAGCATGAAGAGACAGTAGCTACAATTCAGGACAATTTTCACTCAACTTTATTATGGAGTATTATTCAAGAGCAAAAATATACATAACAATCTTAAGTATTATATTCATAGGCACTGGGTGGAATAAAAAAGTTCTTCCAGATAGAATTTAATCTCCGATCCATCTGATTCATGAAGTATTATACATCGTCCAGTTTAGAACTGTTGTCTGGCTCTTCGACATACCCACATCACACAGCACACACACACGACCACACACACACGATATATATACAATATATATATATAATTATATATATATATATACTATAATATACCTAATATATAACATATTTATATATAATATATACTACATGATAATATATATATAGAGGTGAGGAGAGCAGAGAGAGTACTACGTATACGAATAGTTCTATGCAAAGTGAAGAACCCCAGATGTGGACGACTGGAGATTTGGCTCTTGAAGGTCTGAACCAATCACATGGGGTTGAAGAGCTACGATATTAGTAGTCGTTCGGTCTTCAGATTTTTCTGTTGTTTATCGTCCATGGTATTATTCGCCGGAAAAGATGCGTCCCGGTCGACGAAAAATGAGGCAACTGTACTTTGGATACCGGCAGATTGACCTTGAGCTATGGTGAACGGAATCAACGGGGAGGCTCGGTGCAAAGCAGATTGTTATTTGTAGTGTGAGAGCGATAGGAGTGAGGGAGCAGACGTTGAATGAGAAAAAATTAGCGAAGAAAGACTACTAGAGTGATTGCTGAATAGAGTAAGACGAGATGGAAATCGATATTAGCGCCAACCTAAAACTGTGAGTAAGACTGCATCCAGAACTGGAAGCTGAGGCGCCCCTAGCTATATAAGTGCTTGATCCTAGCTTGAAGTATCTTGGGAAGTGCTTATCTTGTTTGCGGGCGCGAGAAATCGTTATCAAATCATAGACATAAATAGCGTCTGCAATGTCGAAAAGCTTTTAATAATGGCATTAATCGGTCGCCTGATCATTATATCCTTTACTACGAGACAGAAATGTCTCCTGGAAAGGTGAAAAAACTAATAATATAGGTGTGTCATACCACGACCCATATACTAGCTCTTACGGGTCACCCCGAAGCGCTGGCGTTCTAATCCTACAGAAAATTACGGAGTAAGTATTACAAGCACTGTGAAATAGGCATGGTGAGCGTCCTATAAAGCGGGAAGTTACGAGGAAAGATAGAATGAAACATGCGCATGATCATAAGAGAGAGCTGGGGGTGGAGAATATACTGAGTTTTATTGAAAAAGCGACAGCCTGCGATGGTCAACCGGCACTATGTGATGGAGATGACATGAGGAATAGATACCCAGAAGAAGAACTACCAGATGCGATGAGTCGGATGGAAATGCTACGTGTGACAACCAGAGAACCAGATGGATTGACTAACGTCGGGAGGACAGAGGTTTATGAGAAGAGGGACGTGGGGATGGAGGATCTGGAAGAGTCTGGGTAACTCGATTATAACCTACGCGCGTGGTGTCTGGTTTTTGTCCAGAAACCAGATGTAAAACGCACTTCTCGCTTACAGGAGTACTGGGAGCAGACAGGGCGTGATATATAAATTCTAGTACATAATAACCAACGCTAAGTATACATAATACTGTACTAACTATAGATCTCATTATATATATACGTAATATCAGTACTACTGTTACTTAGCTGATCTAGTAACATACTGAGTATATTATATAGACTACTATAGTACTCATATACGCCGTCTTATATATATAACGCGTATAATAGCTTTCAGATAATAAAATATACCTCATATACTGCATCACCTCACAGGGCACTAATACCTATATATACTTTATGTATATTAGTCTATATATATACGCACACGTCCGTGAAGGGAAGAAATCAGCCCTAGATTTAGTGCTCTTAACAGAAGTTCATGGTTGCTATTGAAAACTAAAGTTTTAAAATTACAATATAACTCTGTTAAACCAGTACTTCTATAGTTAATTTCTTTCACCGACGATGTCCGTCATAGATACTCAATCAGGAGTTTCCTCTATCATCCTCTGACTAGAAAAGTACTTTCTACTCGCCAAAATTCTCTCTAGTTTTGCTCCCCTCGTCAAAACAAATCGCACGGAACGTTGACAAGGGCGTGTAACTATCATACGTGCGTCATGATATGGAATCGGTTAGACGAATTGGTACAACCGCATCACCGATGACTGATGTCTTACTGTACATGAAGACGCTAATTATGCGGGATAGCGGAGGTGATAGTTTTTACTTCCTCGAGAAGGCGTGTGGAAGGTGACAAGACAACCTTCGGCGTTCTCTTAATCATCACAACCTGAAGAGCGTTAAAGGCAACTAGTTATCAAAATGACCTGTGACCATCTCAAGACAGCAGTCCAAGGCTACAGATCTCTCCTCAGGATATGCAGGCCCAATTACGGCCACCTTAACATCTTCAATCACGGCTCAAGGAAGAAACTAAATAAATAGAAGAAAGAGAGATTCCACCGCTTCCACAATTTAGTCCAATCAAGACTGACGTTTATTTACGTGCCGGACCGAACAGCACTCTGCAAATAGGTGATATGACATCGCGAAGAAGCTTATTAGATAGACTGCTGAATGATCAAGATATACAATGATCGCAACAGTACCCTTGAGAGAAAACCTGACGTTTCTCACCGTAACTGGTAAGTCGACTTACACTTCCAACCATTTGAAAATACATACACCGTTCGATAATCTCGCGGCCAGAAACGCTCTGCATCAACAGCCGGTACTAAACTGCGGAAGAGTAAATGTCTTAATATCCTCAAACCAATAAACAGTCACCAGAGATGAAGAAATGTACACTGAAACAGCAGACTATGAGCTATTGAGACGACAATTAGACAAAGAATACGTTCGTGATTGCTCATAGAGTAGCAGCGACTTTGTTTAAATTCCCCATAGCATACGTTATTGGATCCCAAGGTCTCCAAAACAAACATTCTTGCACTTACCTCATTTATCCACGGGAGAGGGCGTAAGATCTTCGTATCCTGACGTGTGAAAATAGTGAAGAAACTTCGTACATTTAACACAGTCGAGATATAGAAAACACGAAGAAACAACACAAGGTTGCTCAAAAACCATTCCCTAGCATCTCTAGTCAACGACAATCATGATTGCAAATTCACATTCGAAGCCTCGCATCCTAGAATGATAATAGATGATATCAACAACTGCTGCAGACATTCACAAATATCGACGGTATATTGAAGAAAATGTGCCGTTTCTCTTCTTGACAGTGTTCATTAATTACGTCAAAGAAAAAACGCATTTCTCTGGCAGCGTAAGATCCGCCTTCATGTAGTGGAGGATGTCACGTAGCTGAAGACGTTAGATCGGATGTCCCTTGGAATAGAAACGCATGTCTCCACTGACGAGATCCCTCTTCTCATTGTCGCCGAGGATCAAAGCTGAGGGCGCTAGAGCGCGTGATTCCGCCGCTGGTAAGTGCATGCGAAGCCACGGTAGATGATAATCTTTAGTGGCTCCTTGTCTGATCTAGGATGAAAAATACAGTCAGAAGTAAATGCTGAGAGAGATAAAAGAAATTATATTCTGAGTGATAATCTTTGCCGTAATTATCCACAAACTTTTGATTCTATATTCATCAACTACTTGCTCTCACTAAACTTAAACCAAATCTGTTTTCCTCTTTTCCAATGCGAAGAGGTGGTTTGTAATAAGACGTAGAGATGGAATGTAGTAAGAGCGTTTCGTTCCTCCTGCATCCCTGGAAAACGAGGAATTTAAGATGTTTTTATCGATTAAACTTGATATCACTGCTAAACTATCTACATCCCATACAGAAAGAAAATTACTTCCATTCTATTAGCGATAACTAGAGAAGAGTAGCACAATTACCGGCAATACGGGTAATTTTCGCATTTTCTCCAATAATCTTAAAAATATATATATTTATCTCTGCTATCTTCGACAATATTAGGCGAAAATAGAAACACTTCTACTCCACATAACTATTGCGCCATCGCGGTATTATTGGGGCGCGGCGGACACAAAAGAAAAAAATAATGCCATATCGATTCCATCTCAATGATATAAGATACCCTATCATTATAATACTGTATACTAAGCACTTATATAACGTATACCTATATAGTATATATACTATATAATATTATATTTAGTATACCTATTATATTACTATATATATATATACAAAATTATATTGCGTTTTATGGTAATTACTCATATCATTCTATATATATAATACGTATCACTCCACCTACTACTACTATATATCATGATATATAAGTAACCTTATAATAATATCCATATCTAATATATAGTACTATACTATAAATTATATACTATACTTACCTACTATATATACTTTATAATAACAGGTTGGTATTACAGCACTCAGAAACTATACGATATATATATATGATATCACTAATATATACTATACGGTATATATATAACATCAAAACTATATAAGATATATATATGAATATATCTATCAGTATAACTTTATATACTACTAGATACAACACTATAATTATTTATGAAGCGTTAACACTATACAAGAAGGAACGACAATTATTAGATCTTAGAAAGGTTTTTTTAGAAGTCAAAAAGTTTACTATATATATGTAGAACATGAAAAGCAGATGTATTTAAAAAAAAAAACAACAACAAAAAAAAAAAATTTAATTTTTTATAATACATTAGCTCCAGAGACACACTTGCTTTTCGTAGTACTTTAGATCGTGGCCGAATACTAAATTTAATGGGTTTGCGAGTTCAACTTTATTTTTAATTGCTCTTTCTAACTAATGAAAACCCCAAGGGTATACCAGCACGATCGCAGGTAGTCGGTCTCTCGGCTCGTTCCGGCGGAACGAACCGGGTAAGGTCACACTTATTCCCCCCTCCGGGGGAGCAGAGTCTCCGGAACACCCCCGCTCCTTATGCGTATCATTGGCCTGCGCGGGTTCACCCGCTCCCTCCCCTAACGGGGTAATGGAAACAACGTCCCCACCCTTCCTGCTTCCCCGTCTTTGGCTCGCAGCCCCTACTGGCCGCGTTTAAAATACTTTATATATTACAGTATGTTATCACACAGACAGAGCCGCAACGTAGGGGCTCGAGCCCACGGGGCAACAGAGGGAGGGACGTTTCCAACCCACGCTTCCACGGGCGAAGTGAGGCAGGATGGAACCCCCCGCGACCCCAAATAACCAACAGAACGCGGGCGCGTTCCGGTAGACCATCCCCGCGGAGCTGGCGGGGAACAATATCCCTACCCTGTCGTTCCCCGTAAGGCCCCGGAGACGACCCCGACTCCGTGCCATCGGTGCGGACTCATTATCCCTTGGCGTTCCATTAGTTTAAAAAAATAAAAAAATAGAATAATAATACTCGGCAACACCATTTAAAAAATTGTTGCACGCATCTAACATAAAGATTCACACGGAAACCATGCGTTCTCCTGGAAGTAATTATATACTTAAAAAAAAAAGAAAAATTGAAAAATACATATGACATATTTCCATGTTCTAACACTTAGCTATATACTAAACTGTTCTTCTAAATAAACTTCCTCTCATAAAGTCTATAGTTTTTCCATTCCTTCTTGCCCCATACATATTGGTAACCCTTCAACCCTACACCTAATACATGTATAATATAATACATGATATTATATACATGACATATATAACTGATATTCAGATTATTATGCATACATGTATGTAGTATACTAGTAAAATGATACGATATATTAGTATATATACGTTCATACATAAATAATATAATATTGATATCACTAATGTATTATAAAGTAAGCTACTAATAATAAAACTATCTCTACGCTTACTATAGTCATAAATATATATGTCAATGCCAAGCCATTTAGTCCAATTGTTCCGTCAATATGGTATCTTTCAAAAAACTTTAATACACATACAGTAAAAAGGAAATCAACCTTTTTATGGAATCAGTGAACCGTAAAACGTTAGCCTGAAACGATACTAATTAATGTAATAAATGATAGTAATAAATAACAATTAATATGTCTCGTGAAAACTAGAAAACCTATCAAAAAAAATCTGCAATCTCTAAAAACAGCTTATATATACGCACGGGTCAATCAAATTGATTAAACGGATTTCTGTTATTCCACCATTTCAAAATCAGAAGAATCTGTACCATGTCATGAACAAATTACACATAATATCTATTAATTACAAATATATAATAATATATATATATTATTAATATAACTATAATTTATAACTACTAGTATACCTTATATATATATATATAATATAGTAGTATAGGGTCTATTTATATATCCTTCTTAGGGGATCCGAGCCGACGGTGAACACAATCGTGGGGAGATGTTATATCCTATCACCCCCGTAAGGGGAGCGGGCGGAGGAACCCCCGCGACACCCAAATACCAAGAGCCGGAGGGTTTTCACGGAACCTCCCGGAGCGAGTGCGGAAATATTATCCCATACCCCTGAGTATCCCCGGAAGCCAAGAGAGCCCGAACTCCTGCCATCGGACAAGGGGCCAACGAGATAAGGTTACGTTAATTATAAAGGTATATGATGTTTATCATAGTTATGTACTTATCATACGATTTATTAACTTTTTTCGTTAAAATCGCTTGTTTTTCATTGTTATAAAAAGTTTTCGAAGGACTAACTTCGTTTACGCCTGATTCCAAAAATCATTCCCGTTTACTGTAGCCATTAACTATTATTTAAAAGATACATGATGAACGGACAATCTAACACGCGACACCATATATAACCTTATATAGTATATAATCTATACCTATAACTTATAAAATCAAAAGCACACGATTTTTCAAAATATACTATTACTTATATATACTATATATATTATACTGCAATCATATTATTATAGTCTATATTATAGTTATATTATTATATTATATACAAATATAGTGATATAATAATATAATAATACTTATATTCATTATCCTATATACGCTATCATCACTATACACCAAATATGATACCTTATACTACCAACATTAACTTACTATATTTTCGCCATTTTAATTACTAATTTGTGAAAAACTGAACCACTCATTCACTTCTAGTATGTTACGATTTTAAAAATTATCCACATTTCACATATTAGGTTCTTAAAGTTATGCCTATATTCTGTTTACAAAAAAAACCAAAAAAAAGAACTAAAAACAAAAAACCGGCGCAATGACTCCATTAAAATCTTTCTTGATATCCTAACTACACTTTTACAACTACATGCCTCTACTACCTGTAGGCTAGCGTACTTATTCGCTGTTCATTGTCTCTCAACAAATGTGGGAGATGGTTCACTACAAAAGGTGTTTAAAATCACCTGTTCATTATGCTGTGTCTTTGTTTGTGTAAATTTACATAGTGATACTTAATATTTAACATTCGTATTCTTCTAAACTGCCTCGTAATTGTAATAGGTAGGAGTTACAAAACAAGAGAACTATAAAAAATGATAGGCAATCAGACTGTCTATTCGTCAATCCAGTCACAGTGCTAAAAACAAAAAAAATTGATACTCGCTAAACGTCATATGTACACAATATATACACAAACTTCCACTATAAGCTATCAAATAGAGTGAAGTACTGTATACATATTTTATATACTTATTCCATTGTACAATAAAAATCTGAATGGCAACTAAATATTGCTCCTGCCAGGCGTAAGACGTACTACGAGATATTTGTGTTATCGTGAAATATTTAGGAATAATACTACTATAATATATATATATTACTTAATGAGCCGGGTTCGTTTTTTTCTGATTAAATTCAATTCTTTCGCAAATCAGCTGCGTATTCTAATTTATTTATTCGCCTTAACCTCAATCTTTTAATAAATCAGAATTTTTTTTCGCCCATCTTCTCTCCCTGTTACTCATTACTTACTAGGATTAATTTTCAAAACACAAAATGGACCCAAAAGGACTTTAATTAAATATTAATTACAAACACTTATCCAGACCCTTTGAACATGCTATATAATTATACTATACTATACAATAATCCGCATGTCAATAACTCCTCATTCTTTAAACTCGTAAAATTATCTACATTTATAAACGTTCTAGAATTTATATTACAAGTTTAAGAAGGATAAAAGAACTTAGGAATTTTTTCCATACTTAAAAAGTTTTTCAATCAGAGTTTTCAAAAATCATTTCTTCGAAGCATGTATTTGTGAGAAGTTATTGTTCCCAAATGAGTATTTCCATTATACTCTTCTTTTGCTGCTTTTTTTTCAGCTATCTTTTTCCCAAATTGGAATACCACTCCCGTGAATGCACCCACACATATATTCACACCCATATATATATATATATATATATATATATATATATATATATATATATATATATAATCCTATATACTATATATATATTATATATATATATATTTATAAATATATATATATCTATATTATATATATATATAATATATATATATATCATATATATATATATATATATATATATATATAATATATATATATATATATATATATATATATATATATATATATATATATATATATATATATATATATATATATATATATATATATATATATATATCACACACCTTAATACTATAAATATATATATCGCATATGATATATATACTATATATATATAATATATATATATATATAATATATACTAATATATAGTATATATTATATATATATATATATATATTCCTAAATCATTTATTCCTAAAATGTATCACTCACCTATCACAATTCACTCTTATATATAATTCCTCTTGCTATGATATATGACTCTGATATGGGCACAAAGAAAGGAGAAGTTTTGAGTTTAAAGTGCTTCTAATTTTCGCTCAAAGTGGCTTTGTACCAAATCGATTTCTTTTGTTCTTTTGTCAACCTTATTTCTTTTTGTTAACTTATTGATTGATTAAGATACCTTTCCACTCGTAAAATTTATTTATTTTTAATATTATTGTCTAGACAAAGTTTTTAACTTTACATATACTCATATGTTTTATTCCTAAATTAAAAATTTATTTTGTAGGTTAGTAAAAGCTAATAAGTAAGTAATTCAATCCAATATAATATAAAATATCTAAATTACAAAATTTGAAACTTTTAATTTATGAAACTGAAATATTTTACTTGAAAAAAAAAAAAAAAAAAAAAAAAAAAAATCTTTTTTTAAATAAATACGATTTCCAACAACTTATATAAATTTATTCTTAATGCTATTAAATAGGATCCCTACTAGTAGGCTCTACTAATTAAATCCTTGTGGCTGATGTTTTGAAATTAGCATTTTAATATCTGGCCCTAATTTTGTGAGTCAAACGAACATCACCCCCTTTTTACAATACATAGGCGATTACGATTTTTTGTTAACAACTGTGTTACACGACTAAAGTCAGATTCTACAATAAAATATGATGGGAAAACAATGCCATACATTTTAGCATTCTTCATTAAAAGAGGATATTTTCATGCAATGTCCCTATTCTTCCGTACATCATGCTTTCCTTTTTTGAATAGACTTCGGACTGTCTCATCAGACCGCAGTTCAACAAGTTCCTTTTGTAAATCAATTTCAATATCAGCAACTTTTACCTCAAATGGAATCAGCACCCAATCTGGGATGTTAAATTTTAGTAGGTCCTTGAACCCAACTTGCATGTTTTCATAAATTTTTCTTAAATGATCAGCATACACAAAACAATCATCATCTTTAATATCACTGCTAACTAAAGCAAGGTTTTGAAACTGGTCAAAGGCACGTCGTGAGATATTAAGACTGTTCAAATTTTGAATTTTCTTAGGAATGAATTAATGGCTTCTTTGCTAGATATTAAATCACAAGTATGTCATTGAAGCAGTTTATTAAGAGGATTCAGTTTTTCAAACACATCTGAGAGATAACATATGTGTTTTTATCTCTTTTTCGTTTAGAAATTATACAATATACTGTCCCAAAGGACCACGAATAGACGAAGACACTTGCCTTTTGACAACCATCGCACCTTTTTTTTTGAAGTACAAAACTACCAAATCCCTCTTTATTTTCATCAGAAAATTTGCGAAGGAGACGATTTTGAAGAGAATTAATTAGTCTTAACGAGGTTGATAGCATTTAAATAAAAGTATTTTATTTATAATACTTTAAAATGGACTCCTTAGCTCATATTATGGACCTCGAAATAACATTTTCTCATGTGGACCCCCTCAAAGCTTCTATGGACCGCAGTTGGGAAACGCTGATCTATATCGATAAATGGTCAAATTTATTTCATTTCGGGTTTGCAAGTTTCCTTATTTACTTATTTAATTACAACTCAAAGGTATAAATTAGTCTAACAAGTAAAATTCAGTAAGGTCGTAAATTATATATATTTATTAACATTTTTTAAATTTGTTTTATATAAAGTACATCTATTATGCCCTATATATATATATATATATATATATATATATATATTATAAGATACATACACACATATATATATATATATTATATATATATATATATATATATATATAGTATATATATATAATAATATATATATATATAAATATATATATATATATACTATAGTATAATATATATATATAATATATATATATACATACATTTATATATATATATAGTATATATAGGTATATATATATATATATAACTATAATTATAATATATAGTAATAATATATATATATATATATATAGTAAATACTATATATCATTTGTAGATACAATACACACGCACAGTATTATAGTTTA